>BCLG01003330.1:0-44030 GCA_001602295.1 Zoysia matrella
TCGCAATTTTTTTGCCGCCCTTTTCCTTGCCAGCATTGGAATGCTTATTAATGTCCATTTCCTATGGAACCATGTGGACATACTCCTCGCAGCTGTAATTTTAGTTATCACTGTAAAGACGTTTATTGTTGCTGTTGTCGTAAAAGGGTTTGGCTATAGCAACAAAACATCTCTTCTTGTAAGTCTTTCATCTTCTTGAGTGCACTCACATCTGTCTGGTGCTCATGCAGTCACGCTAACTTTGTTTTTGCTCTATAGGTTGGCATGTCTCTTGCACAAATAGGAGAGTTTGCTTTTGTTCTTCTTAGCCGTGCTTCAAGCGTCCATCTGATTGAGGTTATTTTTTATTTTTTAATGATAATTTTTTGGCTCTGTACAGAGAATGGAAGCACCGTAGTTCACAATTCTGATTTTATTTGCCAGTGTTCCTTAGTTTCTGAATTCTCACAATTTTCATGTTTAGTTTCTCTGGTAATTAATAGTAGATGTCTTTTTTGAGATCGGAGTTAAAATGTACTTGTGTCTGTTTGGTTGTCAGTTAAAGTTGGTATGTACCACATCTGATAGCAGCTGCATTCCTTTTCTACAGGGCAAGCTTTACCTGCTTCTCCTTGGAACCACTGCACTTAGTTTGGTATGTGCCTAACCCTTCCATTCCTCCATTCCTTTATGCTATGTTAACTCATTCTGGGTAAACATTAATCTGAAATAGGTGCAGAAATATACACTGAATTCTCTATCAAAATTTCCTGACCCTATATTTTCACAAAGCCTACATGATTGACTGCTCTTCTGGGTACTTTGGCAGGTAACAACACCTCTGCTATTCAAAATGATTCCAGCAGTGGTCCACCTTGGGGTTCTTTTGAGATGGTTTTCTGTTGATAGCAATCAGGTGGAGGTACACGTTCATATTAACTGAGTTCATCTATGATTGTTTTACTCTGGAAATGGTTGCCAATCAATTAATCGGTTCTTTTCAGTTGGGCCTGAAAAATGATGTCCTCCGCATCGATAGTGGCAAGCGCATAAATTTGATAGTACAAGGCTCACATGACTCATGACATTTGGCACTTCAACCTACTTTTTGTATGGCTTAAGTTTAGAAGCTCTGTAATGTGTTCACATGTATTGAAGAGTTTGTGGCGCATATACAAGGGAGGTGGAGGCAAAAGAACTCGTCACATCTTGCTCCCAGTGCAAGATTGATCCTTCCACATTGTGGCAACTGCAAGGGCAATAGAGTTTGCCGGTTTTGAGAGCGCAGTGTCTTCAATGATTTGGTCATTGAGTGACTGTTGACCCCAAATGGGCGTGTGTAAGATAAGAATGTATGATGATTAATTGATTGGATTAGCTTGATAGGATTTAGGTGATCTGACGCCACTGTATTAAAGTGTGTATTCTCAGAATGAAATTATGAGGCACAATGCCCATCTGACCACGAATTATGTCATGTAGCAAGAGCTGTCATTGCCATGATTTTTGTCATTTCTCGTGCTTTGAAACCACATCTGGCCCAAGTGGTGTCTATCAGTCTATGTTAGCTCCGTGGTTGCAATATAGTTTTGTCAGACATATATGTATTGCATTCGCTTAGCAAACCACAAGTTTCAAAAAATAGAGATGTATTGGTAAGTGGTATACAAACATGTTTTGTTTTGGCAAATTCTATTAGGTCCCGATTGGATCCTCCAAATTGGTAAGTGGTATACTGGTATACTACATGATACTGATTTATGACTGTACAATGTCAAGTGGTATACCACCAAATTAATACCACAATAGCAAGATCCTGTAGTAAGATATAAGTCACAAGAGCAACAAAACATCCTAGTCTTGAAGAATTTCCCACATAGTGGCAGCCGTTCCTTTGAATACTAAAACCCATCTATCATAATTATTGTAAAAGTCATGCATCTTACTCAGAGTTAATATTCATTCCAATCTTGGGTATTTGATCCTCTAGACAATTTTTCATTTGGGATGCACCAATTTCTCCATGATCCTAAATTATCCATGATGTTAGTTACAGCGGAGAAAGGATGTCAAATGAAGTTAGTAAATAACATGAACAGAGGCATGCTGATGTAAAAATAATTTGACATTAATCCACCCTTTTGTATGATGTAAGGCAATTCATTTATATTTTCAAAACACTAGGGGATAGAAATATATTCTTACCTGTTCCAAATGTTGTGATTTCCAGATTTTCTTCAAATGATGCCCTTCGATTACAAGGAGAACCGTTAGCCATGGAACTTGTTGGCAGGATCGAAGTTCGAGGAGTACTATTCACCTCTTCAACATCATGAGGAGCCAGGAGAAATGAGACTTGCTGCTGCTTGTGAGACTGAAGCTCCAGAAACGCCACCAGGTTGCACCGGAAAGATCTCACGATATTGTTGGTGGTGACGGCAATGGTTAAAATATGTTCTTTGTATAATGGTATGGCGGGATTGGTTCTGTATAAATGGCCTGATGGGATCATGGGATTGGTTGGCATGGCGGGATTGTCAATTCTGTTTGGAGCCTTTTTAATTATTTGGTGTTTGACTTGACGCTGTTTCTGGCGGCTAACCCCTCCGTTATCCCATCGGTTTGAGTGATTCCACCGGAAAATAAAAACGAATCAGAAATTGACGGCTGGTGGGAGGAGGCATAGGATGAGGGATTGGGAGGAGAGAAGCTGCATCTATCGTAAAAGACCACAAAACCTCAAGTTTCTGCGAAATTTACTCCTTGATTAAACAAGTCAAGATGGTATTGCCTTCGAGATTCAATTGTAACCATGACATTCTATATAAACACCCACATCAGTGCAAGTGGATCCACATATTTTAAGGCTCATATCCCCATGACAGTGAACGTTTGTCAAGTCTTTGAAACTTCTTTTTAGAATTGTGAGTTATTTGGGTTTATAGTGGGGCGAAAATTGATGACCCTTAGTTTTACATCCGAACTTCTTTAGTTTAACCAAATAAACTAGTTTTTAATATATATGGTTATTTAAAAAAAATAGGGTTCACTAATTCTCACCTCTAGTTTACAGGCACGAACCTGAGTGCTTCAAGGGGCCCTTCGAATCTGAATCAATGTAATTCTCAGCCTTGGGAAGGCGAGAATCGTTGGACATAGTCTTGCAGGCGCCACGTTTCATCTGTTCGTAGGATGAGAAGTTGCAAGTGCGGTGGATATCTTTTACCCGCGAGTCGCATAATTAGAATCTAAATACGCGGATTTTACGGAAACTCATGAACCGCATTATTTGATATAAAAAAATATGCGATCATTCGAGAATTTAATAATTTATTCACTCAACACACAATTTACTATTTTATTATTATATATACAACTAATCTAAAATATCAGTAACTTTGAAATCTTAATTTTTTACGTGTTCTATTAAGTTTAAAGTTAGATCTAGAATTAAAACCTCACGTTTACACTATAAAATTTCAACAAATTTGACTAAAATTTGTTGGAAAGTATTCTAAATAATAGTAATCAACTTCATGTAAATTAGTATAAGTAGAACAAACATAATAAAGTTGCGAGCTTTTGCGACTTATTACGAACATATCAGTTTATCCGGTGATTATCCGATGAGCTTTACGGGCGGATCATTATTAAACAGCGAAGAAAATATCGTTGATCCGCAAAAACCACTAACATAAATTTTACGAAGCGATATGCGGATTCACAATAACACCCGCCCAACTTGCAAGTGCAGGATCAGACATTTGACCCAAATAGAGTGGCAATGTCCTGCAAGCAAAACACATTATCATTTTGAAAGGCAGGCGTGGCCAGTGTGTGGTACATATAGTAACGCTGCTATAAATATCAGTTAAACGGTTTGACTTTATACGTTTAATAATAAAGCTCATGAACCAAAAGATCGAGACAAGCACACACCGAAAAGTATAAAATTCCCGTCAACGTTTCAGCGCCCGCTAATTTTTGACAAGATGTTGGCATCGCTGCCCGGGTGCATCAATGCGTATCAGGACCAAAGGATTGTTAAGCTGCAAGATGCGGTCACGCATTTCGTTTTGGCCACAAACTGGTTGCACGACAGCACGTGGAGGGAGTGTAGAAATCAAAACGGCCACCTCTACGGCTCGGCCCTGGTTGTTGACGCGAACTGAATAGGAGCCCCGCCGGTGTCAGTGCCAGTACGATCACGGGTAGCGGCACTAAATTTTCTGCATCATCCCGATTCAATCATCCCAAACGATTTCAATATAACTCTTTTTCTCCTTATATCGAAATGCCAGGAATTTTTCCGGGTCTTTAAAAAAAAAAAATTGGAGCCGAGGTTTTTGCCAAATTTTCAGTCTGGACGCCGGTGTTCCCTTGAAGGAAAAGCCTCATCTTGATCTCCAAAACGCCAAGCCACACGTCACGGGGAAAGATGAGAACACCATCTCTTCAGCCTCCTCCTCCTCCTCCCCCATAAAATCCACGTCACCCAATACGTATACGCCAAACCGCTGTATAAAGAGCTCAAGAGCCAAAACGGCAAGTCACCAGCAACTCGGCCTTCTTCCCCCACGTGAAGACCTGGCTGAGAGTGACGGCGGACAAGTCCAAGTTTTTCAGAGCATCCTCCGGGTGCCACAGGCAGCTAGCCGCTACTCCACCAGCGGTTCCTCAGCTCCGACCCTGCCAAGAATAGGCGACTCCTTGTCCTCTCGTTTCCACTGCATGTGAGCGGCGAGCCGGCGACAATGGCCGATAAGGGTGATCAGGCCATGGCCCTTCTTGGTAAGAACTAATTAATAGACGCTACTGATCTGATTGTTCTTGTAATCCTCTCTTCACGTCTATTGCGTATTCTCATATTTACTATTCGTCATTTGTCTCGTTGGTCAACGGTTTTTGAGGTGCTGATCGTTCCGCGGATGCATGCCAGGCTGGTCGTCGTCTTGGATTTGCGGGCGGGAGGAAGGGAACCTCACCGTCGCGTCGCCGTGCGTGCAGAGGGCCCTGATAGACTGCATCAATGTGGTGCTCCTCGTCGCCTACGTCTATTCGTTGGTCGCCGCCTACGTCTGGCCGCGACCCTTCGCCCGTAGGAGCTGCGGTCAGAGGCGACGCTGGGGGCTGGTCTTGGTATCCGTGTGCTGCGTGGCGATTGCCGCGGGTTACGGCGTCACCGGTTTTCAAGACGCCACCGACATCGCTGGGACGGCTCCATACTTCGTCAGGGGTCTGGTATGGATCGCCCTGACGGCATCCTTGCACGTTCAACCGACAAGACTGGCGAGGGCTACGGCCGTTCTCTGGTGGGGGCTCTTCTCGGTGCTGATCACAGCGTACAATGTGGAGCTCCTCGCCGGGGACCAGTGGCTTGACGTCGTGGAGGCGATGGCGTGGTCAACCAACTTCCTCCTCTTGCTCTGCGCCCTCTCCTCGCTGCTCCAGGGGCGCCACGGACACCACCAGGACGCCTCTGATGACGAGGGCTTGTCGGAGCCTCTGATCGACAAGGATGAGACAGTGCACACCTCGGAGCTGTACCGTGCTGGCCTGTTCAGCCAGCTTGCATTCTTGTGGCTGAACGCTCTGCTACGGCTCGGCCGCTCCAAGGCCCTGGACCTCGCTGACATCCCCATCATCAACGGCGAGGACAGTGCAGAGTACGCCTCACAGAAGTTCGCCGAGGCCTGGAGCCGCCACGTGAATGATAAGGCCAGGCACCGGAGGGGGAGCAGCAACAGCCTCGCCCTCGTTTTGCTGAAGTGTTTCCTCGGCGAGATCTCACTCACCGGCTTCTACGCCTTGATGAGAACGCTGTCCATTGCAGTGGCTCCCCTTCTGCTCTTCGCCTTCGTCTGGTACAGCAAGCAGGAAGAGAGGGACCTCCGCATCGGCCTGCTGCTCGTCGGTTGCTTGCTTCTCACAAAGCTCATCGAGTCACTGTCGCAGCGGCATTGGTTCTTCAACTCGAGGAGGACTGGAATGCGTATCCGGTCCGCACTGATGGCAGTCATCTTCCAGAAGCAGCTCAGGCTATCAAGCCAGGGTAGGAAAAACCACTCGACCGGCGAGATCGTCAACTACATCGCGGTTGATGCCTACCGGCTCGGAGACTCCATCAGCTGGCTGCACATGGGCTGGAGCTCGCCGCTTCAGCTGGTCTTTGCAATTGCCACGCTCTTCTGGGCACTGAAGCTTGGTGCTCTTCCCGGTCTAGTCCCCATCATCATCTTTGGCTTCCTCAACGTGCCTTTCGCCAAGATCTTGCAAGGGTATCAGGCCAAGTTCATGGTTGCTCAGGACGAGAGGCTCCGGCGGACATCAGAGATACTAAACAGCATGAAAATCATCAAGCTGCAGTCATGGGAGGAGAAGTTCCGGCACGTTATCGAGTCACTCAGAGATGCCGAGTTCAAATGGCTGAGGGAGACTCAGATGAAGAAGGCGTATGGCGCTGTGATGTACTGGATGTCCCCGACAGTTGTCTCTGCAGTAATGTACACAACGACAGCGATCATTGGGAGTGTGCCCCTTAATGCCAGTACACTCTTCACGGTCTTGGCCACATTGAGAGTCATGGCTGAGCCAGTGAGGTTTCTTCCTGAGATCCTCACAATGATGATCCAATACAAGGTGTCATTAGATCGTATCGAGAAGTTTCTTCTGGAAGATGAGATCAAAGAGGAAGATGTGAGGAGGGTACCTTCTGATGACTCTGACATCCGAATTCAAGTCCAAGATGGGAATTTCAGCTGGAGTTCAAGTGGAGCTGATCTGTCACTGAGGAATGTTAAACTTAGCATAAGTAGAGGAGAAAAAGTGGCTGTCTGCGGCCCAGTTGGATCAGGGAAATCTTCACTTCTCTATGCATTACTTGGGGAAATACCTCGAGCGTCAGGATCAGTAAGTGACAGCAATGGGGTATATTTATGCAAAAGAAAATTACATAAAAGAACAGAAATAATTATACCTAAGAACATGACAAAATTTCATTTTGCAGGTTGAGGTATTTGGCTCAGTGGCATATGTATCACAAAACTCTTGGATACAGAGTGGGACTGTTCGTGACAACATACTATTTGGAAAGCCTTTCAACAGGGAATTATATGACAAGGCAATAAAAGCTTGTGCTCTGGACAAGGATATAGAAAATTTTGATCATGGAGACCTGACAGAGATTGGTCAGAGAGGGCTAAATATGAGTGGAGGTCAGAAGCAAAGAATTCAGCTGGCTAGAGCTGTCTATAGTGATGCCGATGTTTACCTCCTGGATGACCCTTTCAGTGCAGTAGATGCACATACAGCTGCGGTTTTGTTTTATGTAACCAATAAATATCCTCCTTGATCTACATCCATAAAATAAGCTGTCTCTGATGCTTGCATTTCTGATGGCCATGTTCTTGCAGGATTGTGTAATGACAGCACTCACAAAGAAGGCTGTCGTTCTTGTGACCCATCAAGTTGAATTTCTAACTCAAACTGATAGGATTCTGGTAGGTCGATCCTCTACACATAATATTTTGTGACTCATACATAGAAAAACCTTTTGTCCACAACTGTGACTGCTTCGACAGGTAATGGATGGCGGTCATGTAAGGCAACAAGGGAAATATGCAGAATTACTGGAATCTGGGACGGCTTTTGAGAAGCTGGTTTCTGCTCACCAGTCTTCGATCACAACATTGGATACTACTTCTAGCCAGCAGGAAAAGGTTCAAGGAATAGAAGTCTCTGATGACAATATAATGCCAAGTTCATTGAACGCTACAAGGCAGACAAGTGACATAAAAATCTCTGCAAAAGGTCCTTCAGCCGCATTCCAGCTTATAGAAGAGGAGGAAAAGGGGATTGGTGATCTTGGATGGAAGCCATATAAAGACTACATAGATGTATCCAAGGGCATTTTCCAACTCTCTGGCATGTGTACTTCTCAGGTGCTCTTCACATGCTTTCAGATAATGTCCACGTATTGGTTAGCAATTGCTGTTCAGACAGACAACATCAGCACTGCACTTCTAGTAGGGGCATATTCTGGTCTTTCCATCTTCAGCTGCTGCTTTGCCTACTTTAGAAGCTTTTTTGCAGCTATTTTGGGGCTCAAGGCCTCCAAAGCATTCTTTGGCGGGCTAATGGATTCTGTATTCAAGGCCCCCATGTCATTTTTTGACTCAACACCAGTTGGGAGAATCTTAACAAGGGTATGAATTTTCTTTTGTCCTAGTATTTACAAACGCATGCGTACCAAGCTAGTACTAGTTTTTCAAAGGGATAGGTTAAAATTCAGATGCTTATTGTGCAGGCATCCTCAGATTTAAGCATCCTGGACTTTGACATACCTTATTCCATGGCATTTGTGGTTACTGGTAGTATTGAGGTTGTCACGACTGTACTGGTTATGGGAACCGTAACTTGGCAAGTCTTGGTTGTCGCGATCCCAGTTACAATCACCATGGTATATGTTCAGGTCAGTATACGCTGCTGAAAAGAATTAATACTTCAATAGGTTAAGCGGATTTATATTCTGGAACTAACTAATAGTTCTCAAAATATGAAGAGGTACTACGTTTCCTCAGCCAGAGAACTAGTAAGAATCAATGGAACAACAAAGGCACCTGTCATGAACTATGCATCGGAGTCCATCCTTGGCGTAGTGACCATCAGGGCATTTTCAGCGACAGAGAGGTTCATCAATAACAATATGCAGCTCATCGACACTGATGCGACATTGTTCTTCCACACCATTGCTGCACAAGAGTGGGTGCTTATCAGGGTTGAAGCATTGCAATCCTTAACAATACTAACATCAGCATTGTTCCTTATTTTGGTTCCTCCTGGGATGATTTCACCAGGTATCTGCATAGCCATTTTAATAAAGACATTTCTTATCAATAGTATTTTCAGATTAACAAGACGCTTCAATATGAATTGTCAGGCTTTGCAGGACTTTGCCTATCCTATGCTTTGACGCTGACTTCAGCACAGGTTTTCTTAACAAGGTTCTACTCGTATTTGGAAAACTATATCATTTCAGCTGAGCGAATCAAGCAGTATATGCACCTCTCATCGGAGCCACCGGCCATCATACCCGAGCATAGACCCCCAACGTCATGGCCTCAGGAGGGAAGAATAGACCTGCAAGATTTAAAGGTATTTATAGGGAACGTCTTCTTCACACAGTCTCGCTGAAATTTCCTGAGAAACAGACTGTGACTTGTACTTGATGACAGATAAGATATCGTCCAAATGCACCACTTGTTCTCAAAGGAATCACTTGCACCTTTGTTGCTGGGAACAAGATTGGGGTTGTAGGAAGGACAGGAAGCGGGAAATCAACACTTATCAGCTCGTTGTTCCGTCTAGTTGATCCTGCGGGTGGGAGGATACTTATTGACAACTTGGATATCTGCTCTATAGGTCTTAAGGACCTAAGAACTAAACTGAGTATTATCCCTCAAGAACCGACACTTTTCAGAGGAACAGTACGCAATAATTTGGATCCACTTGGCTTGCATTCTGATCAAGAAATATGGGAGGTGAGAAAAACTGCCATGCCTGCAAAATTAAAATAAGTATACTAGAATGGCAACAAAAATTCTCGAATAATATAGCTCCTAATACAACCATGATAATTAAACTTGCACTACCATCAGCAGTAGAATACTATATTTTTCCTAGGGATCTGATCTACCATTACTGTTTCATGTGTTCTGACAACACAGTACTTACAATGAAAATTTCAGGCCTTAGAGAAGTGTCAACTAAAAACGGCAATTAGCAGCACTCCTGCACTTCTTGATACAATAGGTAAGTGCAGTTGGGATGCTTGCCAAGAAATCAATCAATGGCTTATAAAGAGACTGAATTGATCACGTTCATTTTTGTGGACTGTAACAGTGAGTGATGATGGCGATAACTGGAGTGCTGGGCAGCGTCAACTCTTCTGCCTTGGCAGAGTTCTTCTCCGCAGGAACAAAATTCTGGTCTTAGATGAGGCAACAGCATCCATCGACTCCGCAACAGATGCGACCCTCCAAAAAGTCATCAGGCAGCAGTTCTCCAGTTGCACGGTGATAACCATAGCTCACAGGGTTCCAACTGTGACAGACAGTGATAGGGTCATGGTACTTTCCTACGGTATGTTATACTAGTCATTCAGTTATTTAACATCAGCAGAAAGCTCCGATCCATCCCTCAGACTAACAGTAGATAGAAAACTAGCAATGTTCAATTTGATCTAGTTATATGGAAACTGTCAACTTATTATATAAGAAAGATTCATCATGGTGATTTCCAACTGTGCAGGGAAGCTTCTAGAATATGAAACACCAGCGAAGTTGTTGGAAGACAAACAGTCAGCCTTCGCCAAACTTGTGGCAGAGTATTGGGCTAATACTAAGCGGAATTCAACTTGATTCTGCAGTAGCGTCAGGACATTGAAAGAGTACTGCGCCACAACACCTTTATGAGCGTTAGGACTACAATGTCAGTCAGAGCTAGTAAGGACAACGGGACCAATCTCCATGTCCTTTAAATAATTTATGATAAAAGCATAACTACCTACCACAGTTCTCACTCAGCTGCGCCGTGGGCTCAAAGATATTCATCAGCAGACAGCGGATATCATCTGGTCATGATATGGGCATGGTGATCGTATTGTTGGCCTCCTTTTTATTTTTATTCTAACTTATTATATTTTTGCACCGTGTCACCAAAGAGAACCACGGGATTTGAATTATGCAGCATATTGTTGTGCTTCAGTAAATGTACAGTACTTTGTCATCAGCAATAAACAGTGGAGTTGAAGGTAAGCTTTCTAGAAATGGCATATGACAAAAGTTCTTCAGTCACTGGTTGAAACTGGCATTATTTCAGACACCAAAGCACTAAAACGAATCACTATCAAATATTGGTGAGTAAATGACTTTTTTCCAGGCCGGGAAAAATAAACTAGGTCCTCTGACCGCATCAGTATCAGTATAATGGTAGAAAAATTGAAGCGAGTGGGGACTCAAAGCGACACAGCCAACTAACAACAAAACAAGTTCAGTTACAGTACCATGCAGTATCATTTTCCCTTCTTAACTTTCAAACCTAGCCAAATCGCGTAACCCTAATTTCCTCCATCAAACAACGGGTCGAACAGGTTGCCTGCACGACCCGGCTCGCAGTTCACTACCGCCGCCATCATTTTGTAGCGGGGATCTCAACAGCAGCGGGGCGGACGAAGTAGCGGAGACATCGTAACTCGTAATGCCCAAAAATTTGACATACAAAAAAAAAGTACTTAGCAATTAGTACTTGGCAATCTGAGGCGACGAGGAATCAAAGTAGAGACAACCTAAGGGAAAGCATTTTCAAGGAAATCGCGAGGGGAACCGATTCGAGGGTGGGGTATTACCGATCGGCTTCAGCCTCCCGCTGAATCTGGCGTTCGCGGTCGGCGGAGAGGCGGGAAGTGTAGTGCTTCCTCTGTTTGCGTTGCACGGCGCGCAGAGCACTCGTGGATATAAACCGGCGGGAATGGGGCTGGCGGACTGCGGAAGAGACGACGGGGCACCGATGCTGGCTGGGCCTGGGCCAGAGCTGTGCGACACAAAGCCTTTGGGCCTAATATTTCTTAGATGCAGATGATGGCCGTTGATTTTTAACGTTAGTTTTTTACTACTGCATCGTTATCCAGGGATTCAGATTACGGCAAGGCAACCAATTGTTTGTCAGAGGTTGTACAGGCAGCAACCCTTGTAGTAGGACAACAAAAATAAAGAAGCTCAACTAGTAAGTTGACGCCAGTAGAGTTTCAGCTGCTGACATCCTTCCCTGTAGCTCAAACGTTCTGACCGCCGCCGTCCGCAGAGGTCTCCTCGAGATCCTCGTACATCTCCTCGATCATCGGTTTCCACAGTCGAACACGCGCGTTGATGAACCAGTTGGAAACCTAGCAACGCAAAAATGCATCATCTCAGAACTACAGTTAGTTACTCCCTCGTAGTCTGTTCTAAATTATAAAGTAATTTTATAATTCTCAAGTTTCTTTAAATTATAAGTTATTTTTACTTTTTGAGACAATTTTTTATTTTTTAAATACATCTTTACTCTATTATTTTTCTTCTCATTTTAAAAAAAAACTATTTTTTGCTATTTTTAATTCTCGTGTCTGGTTTTAAAATAACTTATAAAAACGGAAGGGAGAGAGTAAGTAACGATTAGTTCTATGGATCCAAACCGAGCATTTGTAAATTTGCTCTGAAATCCAGTGAAAACTTGCAGTGCTTGCTGCAAGTCTGAAACTGCATGTACCTGGCTCCTGCTCAGACCGCTCCTCGCCGCCAGCATCTCCTTCTCGTTGTCTTTCGGGTACCTGAATGAGACACCGGATTATCACTTTTCATTTGGTGTATTGTAATGCAAAGTTCATTAGCTGCACAAACAGAGCTGTACTTACGGGCGGAGGAAGTTCTCGAACATCCAGGCCTTGAGCACGGCGACGGACTTCTCCGGCAAGCCGCGCTGCGGCCTCCATGACTGCCGGTCGCCCCGCCGGAGCTGCTGCCGCACCGCCCAGTGCTTCTGGATGGAGGCTGACTCCCAGCTACGCTCCTTGTCTGCCAGCGACACCGACGACGATGCGTGTTCACGCCCCCTCTGCAACCGCGTCACCGCCGCGGTCTCCGAGATGATCCTCGCCCTCAGCCGCCGGTGCGGCGCGGTCAACGCGCTGTGCGCGAACGGAACGGACAGAGCGCCGCCACCCGCCGGGCGCGGGCGCACCATGCCGCCGTACTTGGACGCTGCGCTCTTCATCTCGTCCAGGCACTGGTTGCAACGTTGGTCGGTCTGCCCTCACAAGTTTCTCAGCATAGTTTTGTCACGCGGGAATTTGAGTAAAAGAATCTTTTGTTTTTCTTTCCTAGCGGGCATTCAAGTATTGCAAATGTAGTGTGCCAAATCAAAACGATAGACAATGGTTATGAACTCACCAGCTGCAGCAGTTTCAGGAGATCGTTCCTCAGTTTCTGATGCGGGTGCTCCTCCGAGATGCTAAACATGGACTGACTGGAAGGCGTCGTGGTCGCGCTGCTTCTGCTCGAAGAAGGAAGAGGGCAGGAGTGGGCCTCGCCGACGACAGAGCCAGTGGCCTCGGCCACGTCTCGCAGCAGGCAGCTGACAAACTCGTCCAGCGTTTGCTGCACGATATGCACGTACCGTGACCGCGACAGGACCTCAGAGAAGTGCGGGCGCCCGGTACGCGCCCGCCCCGACTCGTCGCCGCCACCGTGTGGAGGCTGGAACAGGCCGTGGCCGGCGCTGCTGCTTGCACGCGTCAAGCCGGAGCAGCTGATCACGTCGGTACACTGGTCTGGCAGGTTAACCCCCGTTACGGTGGACGCGAACTCCGCGGTTAGTCTGAGCGAGAGCTCTCTCGCCGCCGCCGAGAACGGGTCCCGGAAGCCGTCGCTGGCGAACCACGTCCGGCAGTGGTACTGCTCCTGCAGGATCCAGCTGCGCTCTCCAGCAAGTTCGGCCGCCGGGGGCGGGACTGCAACGGTGATGTCCGACGGGGACGGCCCGTAACCGCTGGCCACGCTGTAGGCGACGACGTGCGCCTCCTCCGGCGACACGCTCTGCGGACCAGCCGCACGCACCAGCTGCAGCTGACAGGCGAGCGCCGCTCCGTCGTCCTCCAAGAAACCGTTGACGAGCCCCGAGCTGCCGTCGTGCGGCATGTACTCCGGGACGTGGACCATCGTCGCTGCGTCCACCATGTTGCTGACGAAGCAGCTGCTGCTCATCATGGCGTCCACTCCGAACTGCTGACACGACGCGTTCGCCGTCATCTTCAAGCTTATTGGAATGAAGGTGTCACACGTTGGAGTAGCCAATTAAAAAGGACCTGATGGCATGGCAGCAGTGTGAGTAGAATAGGGAATGAGTAACTTGGTGACATGAGCACTGCTCGTTGCTCAAGACTGATGCTTCCACAAAAAGAAAAGAGGAAGAAAACTCCAGTCTATGTAGGCTGATGCTTCGGCCAAGACTGGACTCTGGAGTAAAGATAACGAGGCAATCGGTTCGTATGAAGCAAAGCTATCCTAGAGGTAGGTAGGATGTGTATCTTGAAGTACTCAATCTATAAAGAACACAGTAAAAGAGGATGTTCACTGTAATATCTGTGACTGAGAGTTCAAATGGGAACGGCACATAAAGCATAAAAATAAATAGAAATTACTAAGAGACCTCAATCACAATATTTTACCGGTTGAACTGCTTGGCTATTGAAACAACTATACATCGAAGCCAAGCTGGCTTCTTCTAACCAAAGCAAACGTAGAACAGGTGCAGGGGTTAGGAGCCAAACCTTACAAAATCAAGCATGGAAGATAACACTGGCACCTATTGAAACGCCAACCACCACCACCTCCTCCAGAAAGGTTAACAGTGGCGAAGCTAGAGGAATGAAGAAAGAAGCTACTAGCTCCGAGATTATCACAACCAGGAGATCCAGCAAGAAGCTCTCGTAATCTTCTTATATCTAAAACCGCTCGGTTTTCTGGCTCCACATCGTACCACGTGAGTCGCGCTATGTCAGCCATCCGATGAAAGCGAGATTTCAATCGTCACCGTTTTTATCGCAGGCGTCTCCTCGGCTGAGATCACGCCCCATTGGCTAACCGTCTCCTCCGCAGAGGTCGCGCCCCCTTGGCTGGCCCCAGGGCTCCACCCCCTCCGATGGCGGTGCCCCACCCCCTGATGAGTCGGCGACCTCCGCACCCCCATGCCAGCGAGATCGAAGCAGCAGCTACCGCCACTGACCCCTAGGCTTCGAGAGCGTCGACCTGCGTCGCAGCCGTCGCCCCCTCCCAGCAACGATGAGCTCCGTCTCGCCCCGCTTCCACTCCTAGCCGACGGCCCCGCGCCAACCTGGCCACCGTCCACCCCCCCCCCCTCTCCCCACGGCGCCGAGAGAGCCGAACTGCGCTGCATTCCTCGGTGATGACGAGGACCATTTCGCCCTGCTTCCCTCCCGCTCCTTCCTAGTCTCAATCTGCGCCTGCCCCCATCGCACCGGCCTGTGCCACCCCCTTCGTCAATCATCAGTCAATGTCACGATGATGTGCCATGGGAGCAGCATACTTTAATGGTGTTCGAGATAATGTGTCTATTCAGATGCTTCATCTTTGGAGGATTTTATTTGTTTGTCATATAGCTATTTCTTTTTCTGGTTTGTCATATCTATTATTATCTGTGACTGTTTTAGTGTTTTGTTAGGATTATGACAGCACTAGCTTACAAAAGATCACATCCTACAATAAGAGTTTGCATAAGCTATCTAACCTTCTTCATTGACTATAGTGTCTAATCAGTCATCACAGCTTACCTGTAACACATTATGCAACACCAGCATTAAAACTAAAAGGAAAAAATAATGCCTTACTGCCTCTAACTATAATATTTATGTTTGAAGAAATAATGCATGCAATATTATGCTTTACTGCTTGATCAAGTTCACCCAATTCTATTACTAATAGAGGAAACATCTTCTCAAACAGCCTATGATTTGGCATAAGTGTTTGAACCTTAAAGTTTTAATATTAATATACATGTCTCAATAAAACATGGCTGTTTCAATCACAGAATTGCCTCTATTATTTATAAAGGTGTCTTAAATAACAAAATTCCTGAGATTGCTGCTTGTGATGAAAGGGGCTTAATCCATTTTATAGTATTTGATTCTTTAACCTTAAAATTATATTTGAATATAAAAACTGAGATAACAGTTGTGATACAGATAGATACACATATTTTTCTCATGGAAGATCTTAGGATCTTTTGAAACAAACAAGCTAAGATCATATTAGAAACTTGTATTTCAGATGTCATGGTATATCATAGTAGCATTTTACTTATTCTCCCACAACAATTCATTCTTTGATATGCGCATGTTTCTTTGTGACAGGTGTCTCAGCAAGTTTCTGAATCAATTTTTCAGCCCACTGCCAATAACAGTGAAACGAAAGAAAACAGAGGAAGGGTAGTAGAACACATTTTTTTCCTGAAGATCAGTGAAAATGTGACAGACAGCCTTTTTGTCAGCTCAAATGATGCGTGCAGACAATGCCCATAACACAGTATTACTACTACATGACTTTTGATACATGAAAATATTCAGGCATCCAACAACCTAATGAAGAAAAATTGGCCCTGCAATTCAAATTATTCCCTGTGCTACTTTGAGCCAAAAATAACAATACATCTCTTGCAATTTAACTTCACAAAGACTGTCTCAACTTAGAGTGCCACATCATACCATGGGTCAACTTCCATGGCAACCTGCAGCGCCAGGTCATCCTTGAGTTTGTCCTCTTGTTCAGGTCTTGCCTTTCCTACTCGGACAAAAAATATGATATAAGATTTGCTTGAACTTAATTTCACAAATTTAATTTTTACCTATGCCTGACATCTGATGGTATATTGGTATGTAATATGTGCTACCTTTCATGTAGATAAAATATTTTCTTCGTGGATATTTATTGGTATTCTCTTAAATTTGATCTTTGTTCTTTCGTAGTATCGTTTTGTAATCATAATTGCTTGCTCATATCATATTATTTTCCAAGCATTTGTAACCCCAAACCAAAACTGATGAAATATAATTTCTCCGATTGTCTAATCTGATCAACAGCAATCATATTTGACTCATGCAATTTTGTTTCTAAGAGAATTATCAAATTGTATTTTTCTCTAATACGAGAGAGATTAGGAGTTGTAGCAGTTGAGGAGAAACTTATGTAGCATCGTTTGAAGTGGTTCAGATATATTCAACGAAGACCACAGGAGACACCGGTTTATAGCGGGATGGTAAGTTGGTCAAATGATGTGAAAAAAGGCAAAGGTAAACTAAACTTAACTTAAAAGAAATCTGTGAAGAGAGATCTGAATGATTGGGATATTGTCAAACAGTTAGCTTTGGATAAGAGTTTGTGGAGGCTAACAATTCACGTGCCTGAACTTTGATTGCCGGTTGTTGCTCTTTTTTAGTCGTCTCTCAGAGTTTCATCTCTAACCTACCTCAATTTGCTTGAGACTAAAGACTGTGTTGTTGTTGTTGTTGTTGTAATACATAAGTTCAGGCAAGCTCAAGAAATTATATCACCCACTACATTTAATCTTTTCATTGTTTTACTTATTATTCATTAACATAGAGTAGATTAATTTCGCTTTTGTATTTTTGCCTCTATATACTCTAGAAAATCATAGTATTCCCATCCGTATCTTTTTTTAGCTTCGATTGAGAGCTTTTTTTTAATAAAAAGCTTGCTAGAATATAATAAAGTTAACATCCCGTATTTTTCAATAACTATTACATTATTTTCTAATCTTTTTTTAACAGATACTTTAATTGGGACTTAGTCTCTCATTCTGTCCTGAGGTTTCTCCATACGCATCCTGATGTCCACATTGTTCATAGAGACATCAAGGCGAGGATACTTCATGGATTGTTGAAAATACGACATTTAACGAAAAGTTGTTGCAAGTTCATTAATCCAAGACTTTATGTCAAAAAAAAGTAAACATGCACTTAATTTTAGCATACTATACAGTGTGCATCTATCTCCAGAGTCTATTTTAATGAAAAATACACTGGTCACCTTGATTCATTTTTTGTACATATAATTTTATTGTTTGAACATTTTATTCCAATTTGTCATTTGTTAGTTACTGCTATTACTACTGTTAAACTTGAAGCTGCCTAGCTAGTACCAAAGTGGAAAGGAGAGCGTTTCCTAATAAAACACCTGCAAGGAGATAGTAGGAGAATGGTGTGTGGTGCCGGTGGGATACTTTGAAGCCTGGAAGACAACCAGGTCAGGGAGTGGTTTTATCATGCAGGTGCGCCATGATCGAAGCACGAGATAGATAGAGAAATAGAGAGAGAAAGACCATGGCACCATGCACACATCAACGATCGAGGCCAGGCAGAAGCTAGCCCACTTGAAAAGCAGCTGGGCCCCTCTCTGATCGGCGATAGATTTGTTGGGCTCTCCTTCGCAAACGAACAAGAAGATGGGGCCTAGTTAGGAGCAGCTTTATAATGCCAACAACAAACGGTTCTGGCAATTGAATGAAAGCCGGCGATGTCCTTACGGCCATGCGCTGCAACTGTATCTACGTGGTTCATACAGTAGCAAACTGGCAAAGCAAAAGATACAGGTGTGTGGAGGAGAGGGCGAGAGGCCTTTGTGTTCTGATCATGGAGGTACGGCCTGTGCAAGAGAGATGTGTGTAAAAGGTTGTAGAATGGGAGCTTTATGGGCTTATCACCTCATGACTGTCTCCCTCGCAGGACAAAAACATGAGCCACTAAATTAGTCTCCAAACCAATGCACATTGCAAATTGCATGAACAAAATTCTGTAAAATTCTTACATTTCAAACGAGACTTTAAAGATAGTACTTCCTCCGTCCCAATAAAAATTCTGTTTAAAATTTTGTTGACTACAACTTTAATCAATAATTTTGATAAATTTAATTAATTTTAATAATATAAATTATTTAGATTATAAAAGTATTTTTTTTATGAATTTAAAAATATAAATACTAAATTTTTTGAATTTAACTGAACTTATAAAAATCATTGATCAAAATTATAGTTAATAAAAACTATAAATTTCTATTAGACGAAGGTAGTACGTCTCGACTTACCTGCGATGTGCATGCTTGGTTTTGCACACAAGTACACAACTCGCGTCCATCTGCACGCCTCTCGCTCTGTGAATAGTAATGATCCAGCAACCAAAAGATCTGGAATCTGCTTGCAGGCTCAGGCGGGCTGCAGCTGCCGCTAGCAGTGTGCGCTCCCTCAGAAAGACATGCACTCGCAGACGCAGACAAGAGGGTGTACTGCTCCATTGCTCAGATACCTGAAAGAAAGAAAGAGTTGGTGTACTCCCCCAGTCCTGTTTCTGTCGCACCTATACATGTGATTTTTCCATATACTGTTTCACTAGGTAAAATGTTGTGTTTATTGTTACCCCCTTCTCTTCAAAATAGGAGTATAATCATTTCTAGTCGTGGTACAGGGATCATAGCATCTCTAATAGTCGTGGTACAGGGATCATTCTAGCTTTCTCTGGATTTTCAATTTGTCATTCTTATTTTTCAATATATCTTTATCCTTTTTTCCAACAGTAGCTAGCCTATCTATAATTCTACTCCCTCCGTCCTCAATATTACTTGTCATCCTTTTAAAGTTTTTCTATTACTTATCATTCTTGTTTTTTAATATAACTTTCTCTATTCTCGATATATTTTTATCTCTGTTTCTCTTTTTTTCTTGTTTTCAACGCATCTCACATTTTTTATCATCTTTAATCTTTGTGCTCACATCTAAAATGACAACTAAATTAGGATGGAGGGAGTACTTTTTTTACACATCCCACCTTTTATGCTTCTCTTTAATTCCTGTGTACAAATCTAAAAACAACAAATAAATCAAGACTAAGAGAGTTCTTTGCAGTGGTAAACTCCATAATCAAAAAGAGAGATTGGGTACTTTTATTGAATTTTATTACTCTTTTTGTTCACTTTTATAGGTTGTTCTAGCTCTGAGCATGAGAATTAAAGAAAAATAAAAAAGTATAGTACACAGAAAACGAGAAGAAAAGAGATAGAGATTTATTAGAAAGAGAGAAAGTGTGTTGCGAAGTGAGAATGATATATATTAAAGAATAAATTTTGAATGTGAGAATGACTTATATTTTTGAACGGAGAGAGTACTAATTAAATTCACTGAACTTAGGCTCTGTTTGATACTACTGAAACTTAATAAAAACAGCTTATTTTTATAGCTGGTGAAAAGCAGCTGAAAAATAAACTGTTGTTTAGTTTATTCTGAGAAACTGTTGAACTAATAAACTATAAAAGTTTATTATTTGTCATAGTTTCTATTTATTTATTTGAATAAGCAAAAAATAAGTGGCGCCTCAGCGTGAACTTTGAAATTACTCCAGCGTGAACTTTGAAAGTACTCCACGTAGAATAAAAAGCAGGAGTGGGCTCCTTTGTCTGAGAAACAGTGGAAATGCTGCGGCACAGGGTAGGTGAACATGTATCAGCAAAATCTAGTGGGTAGACATCTGACAGCTATTTACAGACCCGGGAAACAACAAAAGTAGCCAGGTTTTTACACAGCGGTTTTCGGCCGTTGAGCTCGTGCATGCACTCCAAGTCTAATTCTTGGCTACTCCTACCAGCTTCCTGCAAGTCAAAGTGAAATTTTTCTGCTCCTGACGGCATCTTACCCCACTGATTGAAGTGTAATTTTCAGGAGATGCAAGTAGCAGCGGGACTTTAGCGAATGATGCGGCTTATGCAAGATTGATTAAGGCATGAAGCATCTAATCATTGGCATGTCACTGTACCGAGATGGGTGAAAGGGAACTTTGAAGCCTATGTTATGAGCTCCAAATTCAAGGAAGTCCGTCCTCTTTCTCCTTGGAAAGAGAAGAGCGGGGAGAAACATGGGTCCTGCATCACTCTGCAGGTCAGCAGCACCAGTAGCCGGTGTTCGTTCGGGCCCTCCTATCCCAGCTTCTCTCTACCGCATCTCTCCACCACCCTCATTCCCCAAGCAGGCACAGCCGCATAGCCACCGCCGGTCGATCCAATGATAAAACCGTAGATTTGTACTAGTACTGCATATAAAAGTCATTAATTGGGAGCCCATAAGGTAAAAAACCATGGTCACAATCCAGTTCTAACTGTGCCATGCATGCACTTTTGATGTGAAATGGAGTAGGACTAGGAGTACGTTTGATGAGTATGTCCCGTCCCATTCCCCCGCTGTGTGCTGATATTTGGAGGACTTGGGTCCCGGCTGCCGGCGCCATATTGCTTCCTGTTCATCAGCCGCTGTAAAATCTCGCTGTAAATTTCGGTGCACGGACAGCACAGCAACTAAGAAGAAGAAAAGAGTAGAAAAAGCCTTACTACAGCAGAAGCAAACACAGAACATCTTATGGTGTTTTCAACTACGTACACAGACCTTGACCTAAGTACATTTCAACCCCCTTCCTGTCCTGTGGTACTTTGGGCCGTCAGGGATACGTCAAGGGTTTTAGCGTACAAGGTGTTCAAAAATTCATGATGTCGAGATTATTTATGTTCGCATAGTTTGTTTTAGTTTGATAACAGTAGTAATCGATTGGAGTACATGAATCACTTGCAAACACTCGTGTCAGTTAAGTAGCTTCATGTTTTTGGTGACGGAAACATGTTGGGGTCGATAATGAACCCTCTTTTGTACGGCTTTCAAATTAAGTATTGCTTCAGATTGATAGTAACATTACACAGCCACAGACCTGACTACAAAATGCAGTGTCACGTACTAGGAGTAGGCGTCAAGATAAAGCTTTGATAGTACAAAAACATGGAACCACTCACAGAGGCATTGACTTGAATCCTTGTTTGTCCTTATTTTTTTCTGCTCGTGTCCAATAGACATTTATGGCCATGGCCCCTGGTCATGAGTTAAATTCAGCAATGAATCAAATGCTCGGCCCCTTCCTGCGTCCCATAGATCACGAGCAGCAGTTTTTTTTTTTTTTCTGGAAAATGCCAAGTTGTTTACAGGAGGCAGCAGACTCATGAGACCATGAGTCAGAAGCAGCCTTGCACATGTGGAGCTACCCAAACCAATCCGGTGAGCCGGATTAGTGAAAACTGTTGCATTGACAAGGACATGCTCTTTCACAGCTATGACAAGCAGCTAGTGGTAGTTAAACTGGCTAGTCTATCCGACGAATGTGAGGTAATAGGAGGTTCATCATTAATTTTTAACATCATCTTTTAATCATTTATGTTATTTACTATTTGTTGAATTTGAAAGTGTAAAATCTTGTTTGTTTACACTACAGATTATAAAGATCCATTGGATTGTGAAAATCTATACAAAAGTTAGATTGTAAAAACTTGTGTTACAAAAGCTAAAACAAACAAGTAAATTTTAAAATTGAGTTGAGATGTGTGTTGTATAAAACAAAATCTAGCAAAAACTACAAGATAATAAATTGTGAAATTCTGAATTTTGAAGAGTTTAGCTAGCAAAATGTAAGATAAAATCTGAGGAGTTTGTTTTGCTAGCACTACTAGAAGCAAAATCTCAGAATCTCTATTTTAAAGAAAGAGGGCCTAAGCTAGTAAGATTCTGGATAAATGAGCCTTCACACAGTTTTTATCACCCCATGCACATTTACGAAATTAAAACCTCTCTTGCATATTCATAGATGCATCACGGACAAAGTAAAAAGGCGCTTTATAACAATGTAAACATCTCATGACCAGGGGAAAAACTTCAACCAGAAAATGAAATACAGCTACCTTATGACAAATGAAAATAGACAACCCAAAAGCAAAAAATAATTCATAACTATGCAAACAGGTTTCTATGGTTGATTCCTCGAAGATAATCTCAATAGCATAGTGGCTTCAAGGGCTGGGCGGGCCAAAGCAAATCCACATCACAGGTCATTTATCTTCACAAGCTTCGAATATATTATGCGATTATCCCTTGCAGAATTGCTCTCAACAAGCGCAATTTGAACCAAGTCCTGCAGATGCAAACATCACGCCAGTGTTAGATGCAAACAAGACAATCAAAATTGATCATGACAAGAGCTGCAAATAAGGATAATCATCTCAAGGTGGTCAACTTTTGACGAGTTGAAGAAAAAAAATTTGTTTTTCCCTTGTGACTTTTCATTGAAGCTAATATAACTGTTCAACATCAGACATGTTTACCTCAACCAGTGGGCATACCAAGTTATATTGAGTTGACATAGACATCACTACAGATCTTTACACTTCATTTTGTTTGCACAAAAAAAGGATATTGAAGAGTAAGAAGAGAAAATTATTGATGAGGGCTGACTAAAAAATCCAGACAAAGGATTCAAAAATCTAACCTTCACATCCTTGTTTGACAGGAACTTCCCCAAGTTGTGAAGAATGCATCGTAAGTCATCAACCTGCAGTTGTGAAATAAAAATAATGCAACCGTGATCACCAGAATCCAAAATGGAATTGATTCAAAGGAATAATGCACATTTCCATCTTACCTTCAGATAACCAGCTCTGTTTTGGTCAAAGTACCTGAAGGCCTACAAGTGAGGGGGAAAAAACATTCATTGTCACGCTATGCTAGAATTAATGTGACAAATAAAGTAGTCATATAACGACAACGTTCCTATAAATCAGTTTCACAATTACCTGCAATAGGTCCTTATCAACAACCTCATCTTTTGCTGTCTTAACCTCCTTGCTAACTGTCTTCTCTCCACTTTCAACTAGATCTCCTTTCTTGGCTATGGACTGCTTCTCCTCTGCAGCTTTGTTAATAGCATTTTCCAATTCAGGCTCCTTTACTGTTTTCTTGTTTCCATCTTCAGGAGCCACTTCCACTTTCATTTCTTTTTCATGAGAGCCGTCCCCACCCTGCAGCACAGGAAAACAAGGTTCACTCACAGATCCCGATTAGGCATAATAAGCTTTACAACACTTGCGACCATGAAGATTATGCACCACATGTTAATAGTTTGCAAATGCATTTCGCTATTTTAAGATCTCAAATACTCCCTCCGTCCCAATTTAGTTTTCATTCTAGGTTTAGGCACAGGAATTAAGGAGTGGTGAAAAAGTGGTATGTGCTGAAAACAAGGAAGAGAGATAGATCGGAAAGAGATAAAGTGCATTGGAAAGCGAGGATGACAAGTAAATTGGGAAAACTTGAATATGCTAGAATGACAAGTAATTTGGAACGGAGGTAGTATAACAAAGATGAATCATTGAGCAGCCCAAGGATAAAAGGTTTTGTGGACCACAATTCAGCATTACTTAGGAACAGCTTCACAAGGTTGATGAACAGCTTCACAAGGTTGATGTTTGCCACTAGCTAGTCCAGATTTGATTACACTGGGTTCAAATGGTTCACCACTATTTAATATTAAGAAAAATAATTCAAGGGAATAAATAGCATGCCAGTTCACAATCATGAGTACTATATAGCAAATGTTTGCTACGAAGGAAAATAGTACCTTTTCTTCTACTACCGCTTCAGCTGGAGCATCATCCATGTCCTCATCATCTTCATATATCTCTACTTCTTCAGGATCTTCTTCTTCTTCATATTCAGGATCTTCGTCATCTATTTGTGTATCAGCTTGAAGTTCTTTGGGATCAGCTTCTGAATTATCAGTGATCTTTTCCTCGACCTCTTTTACAGGTTCATCACGGTTAGAGGATGAATGACTGGTGTCCAGTTTTCCCTGACCCTCTTTTGTCAGTTTATCAGGGGAAGCTCCTGAATTATCTGTGCCTGTTTTTTCATCACCCTCTTTCATAATTTTACAGTCATCACCAGGATTATCAGTACTATCAGCTATAGTTTCATGAGTTGTCTTGGATCTCTTTTCTGAAGATTTTTTCTCTTCTTTCTTCAATTCTTCCTCTCTTTGACGCTTGCGTTGATTCCTCTTAGTAACATAACGTCTATACAGTTTCTGCAAAGAAATATCAAACCACAAGTTGAAATAAATCATTACCAAGCACTACTGGGAATGAGCAAGGTCGCAAATAGAGTTTTATCAATTAACAAAAATACTCATTGCTTTATGATAAGTCAAGCCTGAGCACGAGAAGTTGAGAACCAAACATATACTCCCTCCGTCCCAAATTACTTGTCATTCTTGCCTCAAGTTTTCCCAATTCACTTGTCATCATTGCTTCCCAATTCACCTTTCTCTATTCCCAATGCATCTCCATCTCTATCTCTTTCCTCCTCATTTTCAACACATCTCACCTTTTTACCCCTTCTTAATTGTGCACATATCCAGGATGACAACTAAATTGGGACGGAGGGAGTAGAAAAATAGTTCTAAGAGTTGTTGGTTTTGAAAGGGCTGAGGCAATTTTACATGTAGTACCAATGTGGGCAACAGTTAGGCTGCTACTGTTCATGTACCATGGAGCTAGAAAGAATAAAATGCCCCCAGTAACAGGGTCCTTGAACTTTCAGAGTTTATGGACCCAAGTGAGAATCCCATAAGGGTAAAGGAACCCAGTAGCTTTTCCCTCTTCTATAAAAGACCATGTAGCAGAATGGAGGTTGGAACAATATGAAGGATATCAAGGGTTAGAACAGCTCTGCAGCTTAAATTTAGAACTTTTAATAATGGATTCAGTGAGATCAATAACAGTCCAGAAAACAGATTACAAGAACACTTAAGGATATTTTCAAAGTCACATAATTTAGTTAAAATTTTGTCCAAATTTTTTAGGATTTTGGTCTTCATACAATGGCACTGACAATAGGATACACATGATTTCACCTTTTTTCAAGATGAATGGGTTCTTTGTTCATGACCTCCGCATACTCCATGCAAAACCAAAATATTTGGGGATAGAGGAATTCAGAATTCAAGCATAGTACTGTAGAAAAAAATCTGATACATTAACTGATTGTGGACTAGACTACATTTCTACATCCTCAGCGTTTATGGTGCTGTGCTTAATGAACCATTTAACAGGTAACTAGTTATCCTAAACTAATAAATAGCAGCCAAAATTTGTTATATATACAAAAGGGAGGGACTACTAGATTTTGGACACAACAATTGCTGGGGGATGTGACAAAAATAATTAGGAATGGCTGTTTGGACGAGAAAAAAAACACTAATATCGTAGTGGAGGATGTCGCTGTGTCAGTCAATACAGTAACAAAAAGAAGGGGAGTTAAGTTGCTCCAACACGAACTGGTTGTTTAGTACTTCAGCTAACAAAGTGTTTGCAAAGTGGGAAGCAATTTACCTCAAGAAAGGACAAGATAACACAACCCATTCTGTATTGAAGCATTTCACTGAAGGACTCAGCAAATAAAGAAAGCTGAAAGGGAATAGAAGAAAATATCAGTATAATGCCCCACAAGGATAACCTCTGCATTAGAAACATGGAAGAGATAAATCTTCGAAGTGTGATAATATGCTCTGAACTATTTATCAACAGGAGATATAAAGGCACACCAATTGTGGCCATCAATTAAAATATCACTACATAATGAGAAGTTACATAGTCCAGAAGAAATACAGACCTCAAATACTGATTCCTCTATATCCTTGGCAGTGTAATCTAGGAGGCCATCCAACGAAAGGGATGTCGAACGAAGCTGAATATTAGAACTCATAAGATCTCTGTGTAATAAGTAAAGGAGGTTTGTATGAAACAGAAGAAATTATAGGTATCTTAAGCATACTTTAGATTCTTTACTCCTCTTTGCCTGAAGAATGAATCCTGGATATTTAGGAGGTTCGTCAGACTTTTTCTTTTCTTTAGTGTCACTGATTGGCTTTTGTGTTGGATCAATCTTGATGTCTCTATTCCTTTTCTCTTTATCATCCTTTGTTTGTTCCTTCTTCACATCTTTTTTAGTATCTTGTTGTTCCATAATTTCCTTCTGACCAACCGTATCTCCATTCAGATTTTGGTTCTCACTCAGAATGTGCTCCTTTCCCTCTGTCTTCTCTTCTTTCTTCTCATTAGAGATATCTTCAGCAGGAGCCTTGGAAACTTCTTCTAGCTTAGTCTTAGAATCCCCACCATCAGCCGAACTCTCAACATTTTTCTCTGGTTGAACTTGTGCCTCTGGTTTAACTGTGTCAGCAGGCACAGAAGTTGATGTCAACTCAGACCCTGAAGCAGAAACTTTCCTTTTCACAATTCTTCGAATAATTTTCTTCTTCCCAGTTTTCTTTGCCTCAGGCTGCTGATTGGTGCCAGCTACCTCCAGCTCTTTTCCAGCGTCCCCACTCTTTTGTTCACTGGGCACTTCTACAGTTTTAATTGCACTTGCTTCTACAACATTTGTGCCCTCATGAGATGATTTATCAGCTGAAGCTCCAGCAGTTGTCTTTTTCCGAACAACTTTCACAACCTTTTTAATAATTTTCTTTTTTGTGGGTTTTTTATCCTCAACGACTTCGTCAGCAGTAGTTTTTCCTTCAACATCAGTATCCATCTTCTCAGCAGGTTCTTCAACTTTATCAACCTTATCTTCTTCATCTTTGCCCAGTTGATCCAAACTACCGCCAACATTTTCATGGTTTATAGCACTGGGGCCAACGTTAACCTCTTTCGAAAGACCAGCATCAATACTTTTATCCTGATTTGGTTCCCCTGAAATGTTTAACATAAATTTTAGGGATTTTAGTCTAACAGGCGGGCAAAAAAGTTAGAAAATACAAAGTGAAATCTTTCAAACCTTGCTTCTGATCTTTTGTATCACCTGGGCTCTAAAATGACGCAAAGAAGGATTAAATAATGTTAGTAGCAATTCAGAAAAAGAAACGAAGTACAAGTACAAGATTACACATGAAATTACAGGAACATAAGAGGATAGAGTTACTTTTTCCTTCTTCAAAGTCAGCTGCTCCCTTTCTGACTTTGCTTTTCTATACTCAATCCAGTTTCTTTTCCATGCATCCACTGAAGGCAAGCATTCCGAAAGGTTTGGCACAAACAGCACAGTGATTTCTTTATGACTAAATAGTCCATCTTGACCGATCCTATTGTAATGGACCTGTGAATTTCATTGGTTGTGACAATCAGCTAATAATCCACAAAGCATGTAATGCAAGTGAACAAACTTCATCCTGAACAAATGCTCCTCTCTGCAGGAGATATGGTACTGACTAAATCACAAGTTACAAATCATACTGCAAAGCTGTCAATCATACTACAAATGGATAATACAATGGATTCATCTGAAAGCCCAAAACACATAACAAGGTTGAAATTAGGAAAAGCTTAGAAATCACACATACTTAACAGAACATTGATGAACTACGAAAAAAAAGTATATATTGGTATAAATTAGTGATTGTACAGACCTATCAGCAATAATTTGCTCAATCCCGACTATTATTGATGAAAATCTTTTGATAGACAATGTTTTAGTTTGAAATATGGAACTAAGCACTCAAAAAAATATGGAGTCAAACTAGAAAACGTAATTAAAAACTACAGAAATGGGTGTTCTAAGCAGAATAATATCCATCTTATTTTTATAAACAGTTATGGCGATCTGCTACAAGGATTTTTTTTCGATGAAGAAAAGAGGGACATATAGCATATATAAGTTCCTTGAAAATGCTATGTAAATTTATAAATACCTCAACGAAACGGTTCCAATGGGTGCAGTTAGATAGATCAACTTGAACTGTTTCCTTGACATATCTGTCCAAATTGAATGAATATTACATTGCCATCATAACTGCAAGTAATAGGTAATCCATTATATATTGTTTGATAATGTCATACCTGATGGCAGTTCGAATCAAGCAAGAATAGTCAACTGATGGGTCGCCGCCATCTATTGCTACATTCCAAGGGCCCCCAATTGCAAAAAGAGAACGATCCTTCTTGAATACAGCAAATTTCAAGATATTGTTCATGTGCACCATTCGTTCCTCAGTAGTTCTCAACGAAGTTATGTCCGCAAAGGCACCTTTGCTCATGCCACTCATCAAAACTACCTGCAGACCATCACATTTATAAGCAGCCCTGCCGTAGAAATAACTTTGCAATGATGTGAATTACTTAAAAGTACATCTCACAAGAGATGCTATCCAGTGTGACAAGCCAATGCCCATCACCATAGTTAAAGTATAGCAACCAAAAAACAGGAATGCAGCATATAATCCTCAGTTTCTACAGGCATTGGTATAAGTTTCTAAAATGTCTGTCACAGGTCCTGCAGAGACTGATATAACCTACAAAGCTTAGTACATTAAAAAATTATACTTAAACTGTAGAAAATAACCTTTGCATTCCAAATGGTTGCTGAAGTATTTGTGTTTGATGTTTTCTCAGAAGCGATGACTGATGTTTCTTCTGCATTTTCATCAACTTCATGGATGTCGTGCTCCAAACTATTCAACACAAATTGCAGCATAACATTAAATTACAGCCAATATGAAGCTTGAGAATTCAAAGCAAGAATACATGAACCACAGTACATCTCCAAGTTATGCACTTTCCCGATAAAAGACATACCTCATAGGAGTATGCAGCGGAAGATCCAAGTTTTCTTTAGTCCAGTTCAAGACAATCTGCATGACAGTAAATAACAGATTAGAGAGTGCAGAACACCGTAGTTCTACATAGAATATTGAGCAACAGCAGAGGCTCATAGATGAAATGCCGAACCTTGGAAAAATTTGGAGAAATTGCTAGTCTCGGATATCTCTTTGTCAAGGACAAATAGTCCCTCTCACCATCAACCAAGCGAAATGGAAGAACCTGAATAAGAACAACCAGTAAGCATTAAGCCATAACAGAAGGCAAACTAAACCTGTCTCACAATAGAACACAAGATACAAAAGCAGGGAGGGACTGGAGAAGGGAAGACATAATACTATGAACTATGGTTACTTGATCCTGTCCTCTTTGGTACAGTAAATCATCAAGGGTAAGGTGCCAGTGGCTTTCCAATTCAAAGTGAGGCCCGTGATTCATTGTAAGGGCCAGAGGCCTTACCAGGAAAGAGGTTTCCACTAGAAAGGCAAAATAAGTTTTTCATTGGAGAAAGATGAATCATGAAAGGAAACAACAAAGAACCAGATATAGATGGACAAGGATCAGGGGGGCAGATGATCAGAGTGCATCAAGGAGTCTAAGAAAGAACTCGTAATGTCGAGTGGTTTCTGCAATAACAGTGAGAAACACAACTGTCCTTTTACCTTGCAAACATATTCTCTTTTGATTTCTTTAACAGGTGAACGATGCCTTCAGGACAACAAATGAAGATGTTAGTTTAAAAGCTGCACCAAAGGCGAAGCAGCAACCTACTGAATCCACAAAGCTGCAGAGAAAACATGGAATCCACCTATGCACAGCATCACGTCGAGGTGAAATTCGCCGCAAGGGCTTCTCGGATCTAACAGAAGAAGAACGACGTCGATCACCAGTAGCTTTAGGTGAAGTGAGTTCCCGCCTTGGATCGGCTCCATGCTTCCTATCCCGCTCCCTCTCCTTCTCCCGCCGCTCGCGAAGGCGTTCTCTTTCACGTTGTTCCCTTTCACGTTCGCGTTGCCTTTCTCTTTCACGTTCTCTTTGTCTTTCACGGTCCCTTTCCCTTTCAAGCTCTCTTTCTCTTTCACGATCACGCAAGTCTCGCAACTCACGTTCCCGTTCCCATTCAAGCTCCTTCTCTCTTTCCAGCAATAGGTCCCTTCGACGCTCTTCATCTCTTAGCTCCAGTTCCCGACGATAGCCAATCCTGTCAGCTCTACGTTCGTCAACCATGGAGATGCCTGGATGTACACGAGGTAAGATGCTATCTCGGTAATCAGGATCTGACGATGGATGCAGCAGGCTTTTCCCCGCAGCATAATCTCGTCCAGGAGGCAAACCCGCGCCGTAACCAGTGGTTGATGATCCTTGCCCGTAGACAAGGTTATCAATGTTGGACCTAGGAGCTCCTTCAAGCAACGAAGCTGCCTGCTGTCTTCCATATGGAACAGATCCAAGAATGGACATGTTGCGACTATCAGCTTCGACTCTTCCATATGCACCGATTTCTTGGGATGATTGATGAACTGGAGCGGACCTTCCTGCAAAGTAATCGGCTTGTCTGCCACAAATGCATACTGTACTCAGTGCATGTGCTATGTTCTATTGCAATGATAATCACACAAGTGTTTCCAACAGATATTTGTGCTCTAAGAACCATTGATGAGAATTACCAAATTAGCTAACAGAAATAACAGAAGAGATGGTTTAACAGACTCTTATTCCTTCGATTGATGCATTATCCTATCCATACAATGGCTAACTAAGGTCCAATAAATTATAAGAGTCAATAAAACGATGCAAACTATTTCTATAACCAGACAGTAAAAAAAAAATACCTTGTATCAGATCCAGGTTGCAGTTGAGCTTTCAGTAGCGGTTGATGGCGCATTGATGGACCCTAAACGGTTAACAAGATCAGTAACAATAAGTTACCACAAAGAAAAGAAAGTTTTGTTTTAGGTTAGGGGTGGGGGCAGAATTGTACCTGCTCCAGATGATCATGAATCTGGGATAAATAAAAGAAGAGGTTACAAGAATGCAATAAGTAATTAAAACCAGGAGGGAGAAGAGGCAAACAAAATATTGCAACAGACCTGATGGCCTGCAGGAATATGATCTGGGTATCTTCTGTCCAAATCAGAAAGGCTGTCTCTCCTACCAAGATTTGTGGAGTGTTCACCGTATATCCTTCTCTCCAAGTTATAATCAGTGCCATACTGATCTACCTTCTGTGCATATCCACGCACAGCCAGATAGTCATCATTTGGCCTTGCGAGGCTAGACCCCAAGGGTGCAGACGAGAACTTTGATGACTCACTGAGTGGAGTTGGGCGAGTTGGCAAGCTAGGAAGATTAGAAGAAGTTGGCCCTTTACCACTAAGTCCACCAACCTGTCATTAAAGTAAGCAGGAAAGTCAGTAAAGACATTCCGCAAAAAAATGGCAGAAACCACTTGTCACACTAGAAATTAAATGCAGATAAGAAAAAATTCTTGAAACAAAAGAAGTCACAAACAAGTGAGACAAGTAGTCGGAAGGCAATGACATGGGAACAAGGTAGCTTGAGTGACTAAACAAGAGTAGACATGACATATCACAAAAAGTTATACAAGGTGAAAGGTTACCATAAATAACTTCATAAAACCCACCCTCTGGTATGAGCAAAAAAGGATTCAACGCAACTGACAATCATATGCAAAATAACACTTCATATGATTGTAAATAGCCATAAGCCAAGGGAGGAAAATGAACTATAAGCTATAAAACTGGCTTATCCGGATCACGCAAACTTATAAGCCGAGCCGTGCCAAACACACCCTAAAATACACGCATATAGGTGATGTAAAAAAGAAAAGACCAATACAATTTTAGTTATAGTTAACCACATGCTGCGTGCCATAAACCGAAGAGTATGGCCCTCTCGTGAGCCAGATAAGCCCGAGCCGTGCCAAACGCCCCCTAAATTACATGCATATAGGTAACGTAAGAAGAAAAGACCAATACAATTTTAGTTATAGCTAACCACCTGCTTCGTGCTATAAACCAAAGCGTAAGGCCATCCTGTGAGCCAGATAAGCCCGAGCCATGCCAAACGCCCCTTAAATTACACGCATATAGGTAACGTAAAAAGAAAAGAACTATACAATTTCAGTTGTAGCAAACCACCTGTTGTGTGCCATAAACCGAAGCGTATGGCCCTCCATACTGTGCAGCTGCCCCCTGTCCAGGGCGAGCACCAAAACGACCACCATCAGCACCACCTGCCGCTGCCGGAGCTGAAAATCCACTGCTTCCAGGCTGAAAAAAAAAGAACAGGGTCCAAATCAAACGGTCACACATTAAAAAAAATGTAGAACACATATATGCATAATACATATCGAAGTGCGCACAAACAGAATTTCAGAGCCTTACGAGTTGCCCGTAGGGCGGCTGGCCGTAGTGATTGGGTCCTTTCGGCGGAAACATGGCGGATGCGCCAGCCTAGGGTCTCCTGCGCGGTCACAGGACCCCGGACAAAGCACTCCCCGCGCAAAGAACCAAAAGCCTGCGAGAACAGAAGGGGGGGGGGGGGACCCTAGATATGTCAGCACGAACGGCGAACAAGGTCGAAAACGAACCCGATCTAATACAAATACCGACACAAAAAGGAGGCGATCAGAATCCGCAGATTCGTTTCGGCACCCTCGACAAGCGCTAGGGTTTACCTGCGGGATGGACGAGGAAGGGGCCGCACGGCTCCGAATGAAGAGATTCCCCAGTGCCCGCCGCGGCTTCGAGTGGGACCGAGCTCGGCGACCGGAGAAGAGGGCGCTCCGGCGGAGAAGCGGCGGCCGCTTGGCGGCGGTGGTGGGGACAGTGCAGGTAAGGTTGCGCTAGGGTTTCGGCGAGTGAGTGTGTGATAGGGGTGTAGGAGAAATGGAGAATTAGGAGGTCCATTTTTATTTCGGCTAGTCACAAAATCCACGTTTCTGAGAATTTGGAGCTGGTCTTTTTTTCCCCAGAAGATGGACTGCGGAATCTAGGCCGTTGGATGGGTCCTCGGAGGGCCGATCATGGCCGTTTGTTGCTACCTTGCCATTTCCCTCTTCGGTTCTCTTCCCCTCGCCCGGGGATGGAACTCCGTCCGTCAAACCACGCGCCCCGTGCCCTGCAACAGGCCAGGCTGCTGGGTATACACAATGGGCCCGCACGACGCTGGGCCAAGCTGCCTGCGTGCAATTGGTGTTTGATTGGTTCACGGAGCACTTCCAGTCAGGTCCGGATGCACAAAAGGGATGCTAGCCTGGTTCGCAGGGAATGAAACTCAGATTTCGTTTCTCTGGTGCTTGACCCATGCGACGCTGGCCAGCGAAGGCCTGGCTTCGAAGGTACGGGCCTGGTCGCGTTGAGATAGTGTCCAATCACGGCCGAAGCCTTTGACCGCACTCTTCTTTCTTGCCTGATGGGCCTGATCTGCATTCTACAGAATAGAGATGCCTCCTTTCATCAGGTTCTTAATAGCAGTAAACAAAGTGCCGTCCTCAAGGAAACATCAAGATATAGTCCACATCCATCTAGCACACATCACTGGTTCATCAGTCTACATCATTAACTGATGAAAAGGAAAACATCCTGCTGGTAAACAAAAAGAGAAAGCAATGCTAACCAAACTTCTGGCAACAGCTCATCTTTCCTCGTTATTTCCATTCAACAAATAATCTGTGACAATTTACAACTGTTTAAGGCTACAAATCAATGGAATTGGGCACCCACCCAGCCTCACCAACCTAACCTCTTGTCTATGTACATCACAGTAACAACAATTAGGTCACTTCACCACCAAAAAAATCAAGGGATAATCTGTTCCTATGCCTTTGCTTTCTTAGTCTGTTCCTACAGGTTGGGATTGGCTCGAGTCTTAATTGGCTTTAGCTTCACCCCCATGCTCTCAGGTGAGAGGAGCTCCGGAGATATGCAAAACGGGTTCAAAGGGCTACGAGGGCTGCAGTTTATCTGACTCGGCATGTACAAGCCATATCCCATGAGAAAGTACTCCATCGGTATGAGCATTGCATGTGGTTGCTCCTCTGTGACAATGGAACCGCATGCCTGTACCTGTAAAAGTACTAAATTTGGTATGCAATCCCACAAAATTAAACGTGAAAAAATTTAGTGTGGACAAATAGATACCTCTACAAGAGCACTATATCGCCTGTCAAGTTTTGCAGTCATGTGAACAGCCTCAGCATGGAAGGGGGAGTTCTCACCAACAAAAATTAGAGTTCTGCACTGCAGCTGCTTCAGGCTTTCAGTCAAGTCTTTTCTCCTGTAAGCATGAAAAGGTATTGATGTAAGATTCCACTAACTCAGATATGACAATATAAGATGGACAAAGAAAACATACTCATTGATAGTTTGGATAAACCGCCACACATTCATGCATTGCCGTTGATCTAGAAACTGCATGAATTCAGGAGAATTAGGCAATATTAATTCAAAAACAACACATTTAGCTCATAATCAAGGATGAAACACATACACTTTTGCAAGCCTGCACAATATCTGATTCCGGTTCGGTAGAGCATCCATGTACTCCCTGAGGATTAGAAAATTCCAACAGACATATTCAGCAAATAGCTACATGAATATTACATGTCATAAACTAAGCCCACTTAGTTACCTTGCCGAAGTAGCGCTGCAACAAAATATCCTTCACCATGTTGCACATTCCATAATAATATAGCAAATTTGACATCACCTAAAAAACTATATTTATGAGTACAGGCTTATATTATTTTGTTTCATAGAGCAAAGTAGAAACTTGGGCCCTGGTATTCAAAGTTACCTTATTATAAAACCACTCTGTCCATGAGGGAGATTTACATAAAGGTGAAACAAGGATGAGACCTAGTACACGCTCTCTATGCTTTGTCTGTAATAAAAGCACATACTTAGTAAGCATCTGGAAAAGAAGTATGCACATTAGTTTATATGAAATGCATACCGCAAAAAGAGTTTATATGAAATGCATACCGCAAAAAGAGTAAGGATGTACGCGCCAGCAGTGACGCCTAAGCACATAACAGAATCCAATCTGGAAAATACCAACAGAAAAAGAATAAGATTATCAGCAATGTCAAGCGATACAAATTATGTGGAACATAATAGAAAGTCTTACCCAAAGAAATCAAGTACGTCTGCAACCTGATCTGCTAAGTCATCAGCAGATGCCACCGGAGTACTCGCCAAAATTGGGGCAGCTCCTAACTAAATAATATTGCAAAGCACAATAAACAATGCAGTCATCAAAAATGTTGATGAAGAACTGCCCATGAATCATTTGTAGATAAAAATTGCACTTCACCATTATAGCGCATATTCGACTGACCTCGTGTCCTGGGGGGCTGATATGGTAAATACAAAAGTTATGAAGCAACAACGAAGCTGCTTCAGGGCAGAAGAATAGTCCTTGGAAGCAAGACATATCTGATGAACAAAAGTCGGCATATATCATTATGCTGCAAAATTCTGAAATAGTTTAGCATAAGGTGCACTTACGGTTCAAAGCAATATCTGGGTATGTAATGAGAGCAGGCTTCTCATGGTCACCATATATGGCAACCGATACAGATCCATGGTTTGTTTGTATATGATGTTCCTGAAGAAAGCCAGAGAAAAGTATTGAAAAACTTTGGAGGAAAGATGAAAAGAATCTTTATTAACCCCAAAATTAAAGTTCAATGCTGAGCAAATTATGGAAAGTTGGAAACAGCAAACATAGCAGCCATCTACAGATGAATGAAGCTTGCCATAGCAATGAAGTTTCATATCTGATTGTTTTTTAGCCAGTGCCTGGACTGGAGTGCATGTTTAAGCAGAGAAGAAAAAAAAAATTTCTTTCGTTTTGTGTTCTATCTTGTATTCTGCAACCTTTTTCCAACTACTTGATACCAGATCACATATTTCTCCTACACATTTGAGAGAAAAAAATAGGAAGTGCTGCATGTTAGGAAGATACAATTAACTGTTTTTGTAAGTAATGGGGTGGATGTGCATGACAAGAAATGACAGCTAAGAAATAATTCGGTAACATCACGACACACATCTATTTGGGTACATAACGAACTCAAGAATCTGTTTCCTGACAGGTAAACCACCTAGTGGTAAGAACAAAGCTGAACAAGTTTTTTCAAGAAATAATGAATGCACTTATCCAAGTGATCTGACCGCAGATCCTACGGTCACCAGGGTTAATCAAACCATTGAAAACTGGCCGGTTTTTGGTGAAACCGGTGCGGACAACCGGTTTTTTTTTTGGGTAAAAACCGACATTAACACGGTAGCAAAAAACGACCGGTTTCACTAGTTAGCCGACCGGTTTTCCACACTATACAAAACCGATCGGCTAGCGGTTTTTGAAACCCTGACAGTCACCATTCACACCTATGTGAGCCTAGCCTACATGGTTATCTGGGCAAAGTCCAGTTGGCAGCTATGAGGAAGCTGCTATGGACTCATCTGTATGTGGGAGATGCAACCAAGTTTAGAATTTGGTCCACTAATCAGCAGGCCCATAAGTCTCACCTTGGATATGGAACACTTGGCCAACCTCAAATATAGTAGTCTAGAAATACTAGCTAGACATTATCATTCAACATTTCTTAGACAACCTTTTGGCCGCTATTTCTCCTCCAACTACTTTTTTTCATTTTGCCTCAAAATATTTGGGACAAGCTTAACACTAGTAGTTTATACTATAATAGAGAAATTGAACTCATCAGACTTCACAGACCAAGCATATAATTCACAACAAACTAACAAAGCTCCAGTAGCACCCACACGAAGAAGAGCCTTAATCCACCAGACCATATGCAAACTCAAAATTGCAGAAATTTAAACTGCTTCCAGAAAAAAGGCGTTACTGGATACAAAGTTGTGCTCGAAAGCGTAGCTAAACAATCTGAGACAGCATGATTTATTAATTAAAGATAGAAAAAAGGAGCAGCTAGGACACCCCAGCTACAGCCCAAAAGCGTGAAAATCACATCTTTATGGCTTCTTTTCTCCTGTCTTTCCTTCTGGCGATAAGGATAAGCACGCACAAATCAGACGATTGTTTTGTTATATTCATTAGCAAGCGACACCATCTGAAATAGGACCACATGACCAAAAGAGGACCATAAACCGGAGAAAAGAAATCAGCATGGACAGGGTCAGGTAGAGGCCAATACCCACATGATGACGCCACCCGAAATATTATATCGCGTGGATGGTACAAACTAACACCCCATAAAATGTTAATTCATCATGCACACTGAACAGAATCGCACGAAGCAATTGGCAAGATTGTGGAAGCAAACAACGACCCGGATGTGGAACCGAATAGTGTTATGCAGGGTGAACGGCCGAAATTCAGGAAAGAAAAATTAGCGCAAGTTCAGACGCAGATCCTAAAATTAAAACTTGGAACTCAAACTATGATAGTTCGAAATCTTTATAAAGAAATTAAAAGGAAGGTAAAATCCTACAAGAAATCAAGGCTTGAATCTCAAACCAAGACAATGCAGACAACAGAAGAAAGAAGCAAAGAAACAAAATCGAGGAAACGGCTCTCTCTTCGGAACCCCAAACCGTACCACGCACGGAAGTGCATCCAAGCGAAACTAAGCCCCAATATCATCAACTTCGCATCGTTCGGCATTCAATCCACAGCTCTCAATTGGCCACCCCGCCGACCATATCCCTCCTTCCCCCTCCCAGAGGGCAGAAATCAACTGTAGCAGACTAGTTTCGAAGGAGAAAGGAATGGCACCTTGCCGCCGAAGGAGATTCGTTCGACGTCCACAGACACCACGGAGCCGCCGGAATCGCCCATCCCCGCCGCCGCCGCCAACCGCTTCGGCGTCGCTATCTAGATGACGTGGCCTCTCTCTCTCTCTCTCTTCTCTCTCTCTCTCTCTCTCTCTCTCTCTCTCTCTCAAATGCTCCTGTCTGCCGCCGCTTGCTTGCTTGTTGCTTCTCCAACTGCGCATCTTGGAGTTTTTGGCCTCGCTTAAAAACCTAAGGACAGCGCCCACTAACTGCGTTTTACCCCCCTAAAACGTTTCCGTTATTACGTTCCGGTCCAGCTTACGCGGCAAGAGGAAACCGACAGGTCAAGGCTCAAGGGTCCATCAGTCCGGGGTAAAATTCTTCTTTTCTGAACCGAGTGTTAAACATCCCTGGGTTCATTTGTGGCAACTAATAATTTTTTGCCATCTACGTAGTATGAAAATTGGAAGTAATTGAGTTCTGCCAAATTTAACCGGAAATCCTTTAGGAGTCAATTATCAGCGTACGGTCAGCAGTCTTTATATGCTAGTATATTTGATACCTAATAACAGAATTTTTTTGCAAAAAATTAAAAATAATAGCATGACCAACATCATTTAGAGAAGCAAGAAAAAAAAAACATATATCATATTTGATTATACACCAATGAAGTGTTTATTTTAATTTGGTGTCCTTTGGCAGTGCTATAAGGCTTGTTGCTTCTGTTAGCTTCTCTGTTTTCAAAAGGGAAACGATGGGGAGCCAAACATTGCTTTCGTGCTTGCTGTCTTGTATATTGTGCGTCAAGGATGAAGAGGTGACTGGACACGCTCAAAAAAGGGGTGAAACAAAAGTGCTGCTTAAATAATAAAACATTGTTTAAGTTTTAAGAAATTGTCACCCGTTTCTCACACTTCCAGCTGAGTTGATGAGTTGATTGAGCACCTCTTTTGATACTCTTTCCCCCCTTGAAAAAAAAAGAGTTAGATTTTCAAAATACTTTTACCGCTTCGTTTTTCTGGGGCTTTGGGAATTTTGTCTGTATTGAAATCAATCACAATACAGTCTGAGAGTTAATGCTTTTCACTGTATTTGCTGGGCATAAGACGCATGTCAGACTCATACAAACGTATACTACTTCTCGAAAGTCCTTCAATTACACTATTGACAGCAAATTTATTCTGACCTGAGCAAAACATTTTATGAAGAGTAGTGACTTGAAAGGCAGACGTCGTCGGAATAGTCGCGCTGCCATTGAACTGACTAAACCCACAACAGTCGGCTAAGCAACTTGAAGAGTAAGGAACATGAAGGATACTACATGTCCCGGCCGGCTTGGCCACACAACATTGCAAGCCTATATCGTTTCCTTTTCTTAAGGATAGCAGCAAGCTAGCGACAAGCAACTAAATTGTAAACTGGAGTTCCGGGGAGATCGCTCACTGTCAACCACACATGATTAATTGGCTCTTGACTCGTCACTTGCAAAATTTTTGTAACGTTTCTGTGTAGCTTTCTCATGAATTTGCATCAATCGACCATGCATCTCACCAAACCACCAGTACGCACTAGAAATATTTGGTTGCGTGACGTCCAGACTGCAGATGCATGCGCGCGCCCTTCGCGGCTGGGCCTCACTGACCACACGGTCGCTGAGATGTCTCTTTGATGGTGATTTGAATATTAAAAGATGCAGATTAAGAGCTGACGTTCCTTTCAGGCGCAGGTGGCGAAGAGAGCACCAGCCACCAGGACATGTCTCCTGTGTGTATTGTTTTTGTGGTGGTTTGGCTCTTGCCGCTTGGTATCAAAATCCCTACGGCAACCGGCCAGAGAAGTTTCCCCAATAAATAAAATTAGAAAAAATATTAAATTCAAACATTGATGAATGTCATATAGTGCGGAGTAAGTAAGAACTATTTACATTTTTCCAGTAGCTCTGTAATCTTGTAACTAATTTTGCAAATCGCACTTCATCTCGCAAAACCAATAGCAGGCTAACCATTCTCCAGCAATGCAGTTTCCTCCTGAAAGAAACTTGATCGAGATCAATGAAGTGTGCGCCTCTTTAATCCTACACCATCCTTGAAAATCTCCCAAAATCCGTGCCAAAGCGACTCCGTGGCCATCGGAGCCTAGACGTGCCAGATTTTTCTGAAAAATCAAAGCCTTCTTCGGTTCTGCCAGCGTGCAGAAGCCGTGGTCGTGGTGTTCCGTGATCAGCGCGCGTGAGATGTGTCCAAACTCCAAACTCTCACCGAATTTCGTGGAATTCACGTTACACACGTGCGGTTCTCGTGGTCAAAACGTGGTAGCCATGTGGGCGCAACGCAGAGGCCGCGGTTTTGGCGTGTGCCGTTGGTTAGGCAACGCACCGATGCAAGTTTCAGCGACGGAGGCAAGGAATTCTGGAAGCCTGTCCAACGTAGGCGCTAGCTAGAATAGTAGAATCCCATCCATGGTACTAGGAGCACGGTACACGGGTACCGTCGCATGGACGAAGCGAAGCTTCCGTTTGGTCTGCTACCAGGTCGAAGAAGCTAGCTCGATCGATCTGTTTGGACGTAGCTTTCACGTATGCCGCTGTATTGTTGTGTTATTGGACACAAAACGTAGAACTTGACGAAAAGCGAAGGACTGTATGTATACCTCCGACAGGTACTGGTACCGGCCGCCTCTAACTTCTTTGCAGTAGCGCGTCCCTTTCAAACCGTTTATAGAATAACACGTGAATGCGAATAAGGATTGTGTGCTTCGCCTCCTTTCGCTTTAAATTTTAATTATAATTTTTAGGACATAACAAATCTACTTTATAGTTACGTAAAATTATTACTCTAACGACAACACTACAAGCTTTTTTCTCGAACATGCAAAACCTTTACGAGTCAATACGTGCGTGAATTCAGACCACTGAAGCAGCGTGAGCTCCAGGGCCAGCGGACCGTTGTCTTCCGGCGGCAGGAAATTTCTGGAGCAGGAGAGCAGCCCAAGGCCGAGGTCCAGCGAGCAGAGTAGCGACGTCGCCGGCGTCGCGTCGCACGACTGCACGAGGCCCGTCAGCCCAACGCCCCACGCAGCTGGCCAGCTGGGTACGTAGCACGCACAGCGGCATCGCCGGAAGGCGAAGCCAGGAGGACGGGAGGCGAGAGGTCCAAAACAAGTGGTTCGTGCCGAAGCACCAGACGTGGAGGAGATAGGATGGCAACAGGTCGAATTCGGATCGGATTATGTGAAAACATGCTCGACACAAAAATTATCACAGGTACATATTCAAACCCAAACCCGTATCCACAGTGAACTTTGAAACCCAAGCCTCAACCCGTCATGTTTCGGGTCCCTATCAGGTTTGCAGTGAACAGGCAAAGAATAGCCAGATCCACAACAGAAGGCCCGCGTGGAAGCCAAACGCGGTGGAGGATGGCACCAGGTCGTGGACGACAGTGCCGGAGGAGTTCGTGGCCGAGCTGGCAAGGATCTGGAGGGCGGCGGCGCACGGCGCGGGCAGTAGCTGTCGGTGTGCCGGTCGGAGTAAGGGATGAGGACGACACAGCTTGGAGCGTGGAGCCAGGAGGGTGGTAGCAGACGGCGCTACTCGGACGGCGAGGGCGAGCGGTGGACGGCGAGGGTGAGCGGCGGACGGCGCAGGCGCTCAACGGATGGCGCTCGACGACGGGCTCGACGGACAGCGGAGGCACGTTTGGCGGGTTGGCGGGGGGCGAAGCAGGCAGCGTGCACAGCGGCGGCCAGGCCAAGCACGAAGGGTGGCGGCGGCAGGTGGGTGGGTATCGAGTGAGGTGGGGCTGAATTAGGGTAGGGTTTGCTCCTAGGAGATTTTTATATGAAAGAATTAGTGGGAGTAAGATGAGCTGTTAGGCTGAAACGAGGGATGAGCTAAATTTATCGGAGTCCGACAGGGCACCCGTGAGTGAGAAGAAAAACTCGAACCGCACCCGAACTAATTTGAATCGGGTTCAAGTTTGATCTGCGGGGGAGAAATCGTCTCCGCACCAGCACCCGCGGAGTGCAAAACTCAACAGGTACTTGAGACCCGATCCGAACTGCAATTCCTAGTAGGAGAGGATGGCATTGTCGATTTGTCGTTGGAAGACATCACCACGAGCCGCGAGGCTCGAGCTCCGCGCCAGGTGTGGCCAAGGAGGGGGCATGGAGTACGACATCACAGGAGGGGTTTAGCCGTGAGGACGTCAGGATGTCGGCCGGCACGTCCGCCTTGAACACCAGCAGGCAGGTGGCCTCGGGTCCTTGGTTGGCTCCTGTACCTGTACGCGCAAAGGTGAGAGGCTGAGAGCGGGGAAGAGCGCGCCGAGGGACGACGTGAGCGCGCGGACGTACGTCGTCCAACTGAGCGGGCAGCCGGCGTGGCCATCGTCATCGTCCTAATTGATTGACGTGGATAGCCCATGAGCCACGGCTGTCGAACATCAACCAATGGGCGGCTGTGGAGGTTTCCCGCTGCGTTTTGGCCAGCCTTTTCCTGACCTCATCATCGTCTTCCTGTGAGCACGTTCCAGTCTCGCGTACGAATCGCGTTAGAATACACGGTCCGGCCGTTCCGATATGCTTATTATTACGCGGCATGCAATCCCGTGCCTCGGAGCTTCAGAGGAAGGGCTCGCGGACGAATCGCGTTAGAATACACGGTCCGGCCGTTCCGATATGCTTATTATTACGCGGCATGCAATCCCGTGCCTCGGAGCTTCGGAGGAAGGGCGAGTAGAGTTCATGCTCGAGCGGGGGGCAGCAACCCGTTCCTCATCAGAATCTCCACACCCTCCAATTGCGATCGGCAACCGTGTTAGGCCGACGACCGATACTTAGTGCTTGTCTTTTTTTTTTTTTTTACTTTGACATGAGAATTAAAGTGAGATGAAAAAAGAGATTACTCCCTTTATTTTTTAATTGATGTACCCTTTGCCCGGGACCGGTCGGGACAACACGGCACGGCACGGACCCACCTGAGCTCAGGTCGACTCTGAGACGGTCCGCTTAGTTCATCGGCCCGAGTCGCGCCAGCCCACAGGCTGACCACTCAGGTTCAGGCACGGCTCGGATGATTGGCGGGTTGAGCCGAAGCACGTGAAAAATTTTATTTTTTGAGATATTACTGAAAAATTAAATATATAATATAAAAAATATAAATTTTAAATATAAATAGGACAAATTACACATATTTGAATGTCAAATTTTAATAAAATAATAAACGGGCCAAACGGGCCGTGCCGTGCTAAGCCGAACCGATCGGACGAAATGGGCTCGAGAACGGGCCTGATCGAGTTGATCTAAACAGACCGTGCTTGGGTCGGCCCAGTGGGCTTGCGGCCAGGCCCCGACTCAGGTTGTGCCTCGGGTCGACCCGACCCATCTGACCGTCGTGCTAGGCCATGCTCAGGCCGAGCCAAAAGTATCGAGCCTCGGACCAGCCCATTTGGCCTGGGCAGCTATAATGTTGCAGTTTACTTCGTCTTATTTAAAAACTTTGCTCGAATGTATAAAATTTTAAGTTGTAATTCAAATAACTCTAATGATAAATCGAATTATATCAAAATATATTATATTTATTCATTTTTTTAATTAGATAAATGATCAAATTGAATTTAAAAGTCAACGACGACATCAAAGAACGGAGGGAATACATAGAAAACTATGATAAATGATAGAGATAGAAGACGTACAAGAATAGAGAAATAAATATTAGAAAGTGAGAGTGATTTACTCTCTCGATTCTTTAATTATTGTCGTCGTTGACTTTTAACTTTAACTTTGATCATTTGTTTTATTAAAAAATAAATTCAAATAAATAAAATTATAAGGTGTGATTAAAATAATTTTAATAATAAATTAAATTATAATAAAATACTTAATATTTATCAGATTTTTTAATAAAACAAATAGTCAAAGTTAATATAAAAATAAATAGCGACATTAATAATTAAATAACGAAGAGAGCAGAAATTAGAGGAGGTTGAAATGGTATAGTACGTAGCATAGAACACACAGGGACTAGGGAGTACAACACATGAACATGAGAAAAAAAACGTGCACTAGAATGCAGACCGCTCAATTTTGAATTCATGTCTCAAACAAAAACATGTGGATAAATAATTGTTCCTTCAAT
>BCLG01003331.1:6711-17578 GCA_001602295.1 Zoysia matrella
GGGACCGAGCGGTGAGAGCCTCCTGCGGACATGGCACGCCGCTAGCGGAGAAGAGTCGCAGAGGTTGCTACTGCACTGGGAAGAAGCCGCCGAGTCGCTGGCTGCCGGTAGAGTACAGGGACCGACGGAGGAGTCGAGCAGGGAGACCGACGCTTCCACTGGAGAGAATCACGGGTGGGGTTGGATAAATCACAGGACCATACGGCTCTGATGCCAATTGTTAGGCGCAACACTCGCATTGTGTTGGATGGCATTCAGTGTTGGGGGCAACTTTCTCCATGTTTCTTACTACAATACCATAACCAACCTAAAGGGTTGAGATACATATATATAAGCTTGGTGGGCAGCCAAGCATATGCTAAAATGTTAGTTTAAGATGCTAAAGCATAAAGCTGAAAAAGCTAGTCTAAGATGCTAAAGCATAAAGCTAAAAAGTTAGTCTAAGATGCTAAAGCGAAAAGCTAAAAAGCTAGTCTAAGATGCTAAAGCGAAAAAGCGTAAAGCACAAAGCATAAAGCATAAAGCGCCTGCACTAGACTTATTCCATCAATTTTATCTTACTAACAAACTTTAACAAACTAACTATAGCTACAGATGCTGCTGCCATGCCAGAGAGCAAATAGATGCCCATAACACTATTCCTCTGGGCGAAAGACAGCTTGCCCTCGAGCTGTGCCAAAGGGCTTGTCCCTCCTGGTTCTCAAGGGAAAGAAGATATCCCTTCTCTTCCCTTTTGGTTTCCTTGTAGAATACGACCATGCAAATTGATTCCTCCTGGTTCCCATGCAAACAGGACGAAGATGTATCAACTCCCATGCGGAACGTGGTTTGCATGAATGGATGAAAGACTTGTTCCTCTAGCTCCATGATTTTTCACCTGCAATATTCTTTACATGGTGTGTCAGTGGCGCATGGATCACAAGTTGGCGGCATCGCTACTGCAGAGGCGGTGAATCGTGATAAAGCCGCTGATGGGTGCTAGTAGTGCTGGTGGCGATGGAATGGGTGGAGAAAGATCTGTAAGTGCTGGCAGTGAGGGTGTTGGTGTTGTTGGAGGCAGTGCAGATGGCATTGAGGGCAATGGTGGCACTAGTGAGATGGAGATGAGGATGAAGGTGGTAGTGGTCTCAATATTGGTGGTGATGGTTGAGCTGCGGGCGGTCGAGACAACTTCGTCGCTATTGCTGTGATGTGAGCTTCATGGACATCTAAATGCTAGTAGAAGATGCTCTCCATCTTGGTGAGGATGAGATCGAGCATTGAAGACATTGTGGTGGTGACCACAGGATCGAAGACACTGGCCATTGAGGCTATGCGCATTTTTGTCCCTGGCACCGTCTATTGCGGAACGATGCTAGGGGGCCATAGCCCACGGCACTGGAAGAGAGACCTTGTCTTCTTCATTCTCTTTCTCCACTCGCAGCTGACTTTATAGTCATAGGCACTGGGGAGAACTAACTTTAACATACTAACAACCTAATCTTATCTACTTAACAAACTAACAACTTGATTTTATCTTACTAACAAACTCTAACAAATTAACTGATAGCTACAACTGCTGTTGCCATGACATGTGCCAGGGAGCACATAGAAACCCATAACAATGACATACACATTAGAAAATAACACATCCGTAATTTCCATACTGAATTCAGGTCTATGAATTACAGCCCAAGTTGATCCTAATGTGTCCAAACACCATTGTCATGTAGAAGTTAGAGGTAGATGGATAATAGAAGCAGGGTACTGGGAATTAGTGAATAGACTAGAATACTATATTAATGTCACCTCGCTTGACTAAGATGCTGCCCCATGCATAGCGTCCAAGGTGATCTGACTAGGCATCTGGCTAGGAAGACTTCGAGGGTGCATAATGAGTATATCAGATTTAATTTTCCCAAACATTGTACTGATTGGAATTTGTGTTTTAAAATTTGAAAAGTTGCTTGGGAGGGAGCCAAACTTTCCAACATTGCTCTAAAGATTGATCAGTAAAAGGAACCAAATTTGATATAGGATTGAAGTTCTTTAGGGGTGGATTTCTTCTTTGGAGAATCTAGGATCAAATTCTTGCTGAACATCTTTTTCTTACTATGAAGGCAGCTTTTATGGTGAAAAACCAATTTCCATCGAGCTTCTTATTCCATAACATTTATACCCTCTATTTTGATTGTCACCATCATCTCTCCAGAGATGGAAGTAGATATCAAAATGCTGAGTAATTATGTGTTCAAGCGAACACAAAGAGAAACCAACATGCGTGTTTGCCATAGAGAAGCTAGAGTGCCTATCTTTTTGAAATGCAACATGAAAACTAGCAGGAGCACCTCCCAAACAAGCATGAAGAGCAAGGGTGACTGATGATTCATTGAGCTGAAAGGTGTAGTGACGAATCACAAGCAGGTTGAAAGCATCATGAGGAATAGGGGAGGGGTGATGGACTGAGCACCTGTACTTGGCTAGAATATGTGCTTGAAAGTCCTTGTAGGCTAGATGTTCTAAGTCTTGACCAGTTCCATTAGGTGCGGATCCTCCTTCAACCGAGGACATGAGAACATTGAGGAGCAGGGCCATGGCACTCAAGCATCGGCATTGTTGGGGTAAGAACTATGGGAGAGCTGAGAAGGTGAATGAAGCTAATAGAACTGAAACTTTGGCAGCACAAGCTTAGCTTTTTTCATTGCATATGGGGGTCTATTTATAGTACAAGATGAATGGTGTGAACAGCCAATGATCTCTGCTGCTATTCAGCAAGAGAAATCTGTTTTGACTTCTATTACAACTTGCTATAGCTGTCTGTGTCAGCAGCAGTAAGAAAAGGCAAAATTGACTACTACATCTAGCTGTAAACAGCTGTAAAAGCTTACTAACTAAGCAATGGTCTGCTGACTTGCTAGAGCTAACAGGATAATACTAACTATACTACAATCTAGCACTAATAAACACAAGGTTTACAAGCAACAATTCTCCCCCTAATCCTTGTGTTCTTTATTAACTTGGACCATTCCAATTCTAGCTCTCAATTCTTGGAATTTGACTCGCCCTAGTGCTTTTGTTAGAATGTCTGCAAGTTGGTCCTTGGTATTGACAAACTCAGTAGAAATGCTTATGTTCTCCACACTCCCGAATGAAGTGGTAGCGCAGATCAATGTGCTTGCTTCTATCATGGAAGACAGGATTTTTACTGAGTGCCAAGTCAGACATGCTGTCCATCTTCAACTTCATGGTGGCAACTCCCTTTCATGTGAGGTCACCCAGCAACCGTGCCAACCAGATGGCTTGGCATATCGCCGTTGTTGCCGCAATGGACTCTGCCTCACAGGAAGAAAGGGCAACAATCCGCTACTTCATCCATTGCCAGCTGATCAAGCTAGCGCCACAAGGCACCAGAGGTGCTCTTGCAAGTGTCGATGTCATTGGCATGGTCGCTATCGGTGTAGCCAACTAATTTTAACTCTCCAGAGCCACGCGGGTAGTCAAGGCCATGGTCAATTGTGCTGGCGATGTTGCGAAGCAACCTCTTCACCGCCCCCATGTGCTCCACTGTGGGGTGTTCCATGAAGTGGCTGAGGTAGCCCACCGCAAAGGTGATGTCGGGTCGGTGTGGGGCAACAATTTGACTTTCTCTAACTCAAGAATATGAATTAATTTTCAACAATATTTGTAGCTTATTCACAGAAATAAGTAGAAGCTGTGTCAAATAGCAACTCAGCTGATTCTTAGGATGAACTAAAAAACAACTTTTTTTTAGCAGCTTTACACCAGCTATTCAAATAAGCTGCCTTTTTAATAAGTTCTAGCTATGCCAAACAGGACCTTAGTGCGGACTTCTCCTGGAACTTGAGGAAGGATCGGACTCGAGTTGGATTAAATCTCTTCTAGAATTGAACGTCTCTCTGGTCTTCTGCGTCTTCAAGTCCTCCATATTTCTATTGATCCTCTTCAATGTTTCTAATCATAATAAAGTTATTAGGTAGTAATCTATTCTCAAAGGAAGGTAAATATGTATTCAGTAAGTTCAATTATTGTGGACGAGCTCTTGTGATTGGACCATCAATAGTTTTTACAGGAGCGTTATGTGTATCTAATGGAGCGATATCCTCGTTAGGTGCTCATTATCGCAAAGTTTTTTACTTCTTTATTTAGAAGGAAAACTTCCCTTGTTAGGTTTCAATCAACTATCCTGGCATATTGTCAGTGTTCCGAGCATCAATGAGTAAATAAAAGCTTAGACGTACTGCTTGGATGGCTTAATAAGTCAAGACTTGGGCTTATTCTGGTTCGGGTGATGTACTCTACGCCCAGCAAGAAAGAGTTGTATTGAGCCTTGATGGCTTGTTTGCAGAGAGGGGATTATAAACTGGGGAGAAATACTACTGGAGAGTGATATGGATATGTGTGCATGAGAGTATGCAAATGTGTGAACTTGTCTCTAGGGGGGGGGGGGGTGCCTGGCGTGGCCTTATAAAGCCTTGGTCGACCTAGGGTTAAAGGAGTGCGGGCCTCACCTGTCATACGCAGAGGGTGGGATCCTTAGTCCTAAGGTTGAGCTGGCATCACCTTGTCTCCTTCTGGCGTCGAAGTCTTCAATGTTCATTCATGTGGCTTCCACTACCACTCTGTCCCATGATCCCGTCACACAGAATGCTCATTCATGTGGCTTCCACCACCACTCTGTCCCATGATCCCGTCACACGGCCCATGTCAGGCGGTTGGCATAGCGCTGATGTGAAAGGCCGTCCTGTTACCTACGCCGAGTGGTTGGAACAGTGTACCAGGACGCCGCCGTTGCGGAATGTGACCGGCTTGAGCCGAAGCCTATACAACTGGTTGGACCCACCTAGCGAGTGGGCCCTGTGTTCTAGAGATCAGGTGATGGTGGTCGAATTAGTCACAGGGATTAAGCGCCCTGGTGATCCTTACTCTGTCAGTGTCGTCACATATTTTCTACTAAATGCAATCATACTCCATTGCAGGTCTAAGGGGTCTTGCAGATTTCTTGCCTGCTTCACTTGCTGCCATTGTCAGCTACTTTTCAGAGGAGATTACTCGTGGAACATGGAAGCCAGTCATGTTGAATGGATCAGACTGGCCAAGTCCAGCTGCTACTCTCACAGCAGTGGAATCAGAGATAAAAGAAGTTCTTGCTTCGGCAGGCGTTCATATCAGCATCTCGGCACGGCCACGTACGTCAACATCTGTTTATGCTAACTGCTGTATTCTGGATGCTACATACTTATATTGTCACAATATTTTCTTTCTCTGTCAGTCTTGATAGTCAATATTATCTATCATTTCGGTTGGTGGTCGAACTGTATTCTCAAGGTTACTTGATCCCTTCACAGGTTCTATGATTCCAGTGCTTCCGCTACCAATAGCAGCTTTGATCAGTTTGTCAATTACAATTAAGGTGGAGGAATTCAGTCACTTACATGGAATCATTGATCAAGTTGTGGAAAATTGTGCTACATCTAGTGCATTGCCCAGCATGTCAATTATAGGAGCGTTGTGGTCTCAGAAAGTGCGGCGTTGGCATGACTTTATCATTCTATCATGTTCACAGTCCCCATTCACTCGAGAAAAGACTGCAATAGCTCAGCTGATCAGGAGTTGCTTTTTATCTTTCCTTAGTTCGGCTGATGGGGTCTCATTCTTCACACCAAATAAAGAAGTTAATAATCTGCTGGGGCATACTGTTCAGACTCCTAGGCTTTCTGTATCACCGGGATTTCTTTACGCCAAATCTTGCCAGTTATTTCCAGACAACAATTTTGTTTGCGATGAGATCTTGAAAGTGCTTATTGAGAGAGCACGTGCGCTAGCAAATGATTGTAGTTCTAACAGACTTGCTCGTTTGAGATCAAACTGCAGGCCACTATCATCTGCCTTTTTGTCAGTACAGCAGCTAGCATCACTTGCAGCAACTATGATTTGTCTTGCTGGTGGTGTGACTTTGATCCGTATCCTGTATGAGCAAGTTATACCCACTTTGCTGCTTTCAGCTGGAGACGTGAAGCTTGGTTCTGCTGGCCAGGTATGCAGCATGTTTGAAGGATTTGCATTGGCGCACGTTATCCTTATGTCTGGTGCCAGCTTCTGGGGAGTTGGAAAAACGTCACCAGCCTATGCATCAGTATACACATCGAAAAGACAACGGGTTGTGGATCGGCACTTGGAGTTCATGGCGAAGGCAATGGAGGGTAACATTGTTCTGGGATGTGGTGAAGCCACTTGGAGGGCCTATGTTCTTTGTTTTGTCGGCTTGCTGATTGATTTTGTGCCGTCATGGATTTCTGAAGTGAAACTCGAGACATTGCAAAAAATGGCATCTGGGCTTCGGAAATGGCATGAGGGTGACCTTGCCCTATCTTTGCTTGAGCGAGGAGGACCCAAGGCTGTAAGTTCGGTGGTGGAATCTATCCTGTGATATGGTTAGCCTCAACCAATATAATGATTTTGACCCCTTGGTCCTTATGCATGAACATCATATTTTCTGGTAATACAGCCCAATACGTAAATAATCAGTGTGGTCATACCGGAGATATATGGCCAGATGGGAAGCGCAACAGTTATTCTAACATGTGATCTATACGGAGATTCTTATTCTAGCAGTCATTCATAGATGTGTATACAGTAAAATAATGGGAAGTTAAATGTCCAAGATCTCATCTTCCCTTTAATCTTGATCGTCAGTTTATACTGTAATTATTTAAGAGCAGGTCACTATGACCTGATTTCTATTTTAGGAATTTAGAATGTCAGCATCTCATAAATGAGACTTATCCATCACATTGCCGCAAAAATTGTATCCGGAGTGAATGTGGTGACAATACTCTAATGACATTTTTAACAAAATCTCTGAAAGAATGTATGAACATTATAGTTGAAAAATGTTATAACTTCGATGAGAACATCATCAATCGCTCCAAATGAATGAAAACGGATTGAATTTGCTAAGCAGGACAAAGTTAAATTTTATTTATTATTATAGCTCTGGGCATGAGAAGAATTAATGAGAACTGAAAAAGTATGTTACATACAAAACAATGAGAATATTTGAGAACAACTTATAATTTGAAAAAATTGGAGGATGTTTATAATTTGGGATGAAGGGAATATTTGAGAACATATTTAAATGTTAGAATAATAAATAAAAGTAAATGGTGGAACTAGATTGATTTTTAAACAAAAGTTAGTAGGTGCATCATGATTCGCAACAAAAAGTCATCTGGGTAACAAACATATAAAAAGAGTATTGCATTCATCTCAAAATAAGTGTTCATCTAGGCTCTGTGTTATAAAATTTTGACTAATAATTCATATAGATTCGATTAACTTTAACAATATGAGTACTGTACTTTTATATTAACCATAAAAAATGCGTTCATAATATATATTTTATATATATTAAAATTAATTTATAATTATAAAAATCATTAGTCAAAGACATATTTAACTAAATCAAGATGAAACACTCTGGAACTGAGGGAGTACTAACATGAAAGTCAATACAGATTGCCGCTAGGTGCTAGGAATAATATCCCATAACAGATCTAGTAACACCAGCAATAGCCTAATACCTCTACCAAGAAGACTGAGGAGCAGTCCAGAAACTAGAACCACTGTAGGCATCGACACCAACAGGTTATAACGCGCAGAGATCAAATAATTGAGCTTAAATCGACAAAACTATTTTTTTAAGCAAAAGGCAGATGTCCTGCCAATTCATTAAAGGAAAAGAAAACAAACAAGTAGTTCAACAAAGCGATGACGGCCGCTACACGCACGCTAGAAAAACACTTTTGAAATATCATTGTGACAGCAAGAAATATCAGTGTGACAGCAAGGAAAGTTGGCACAGTCTAATAGGAATGAAAGATTAACTAGTGATCTGACAACAAAATAGTAGCCTCCATTTGACGATGGTGGAGGCTTCACCAAACCACAACACGCCATTGTGGCTCCACAGGCATCTGGCAGCTACGGCAGCAAGTCTGGATGGTAGCCAGCCAACAATGGAGCCCGCTGATGCCGGCCTGATGGACGGGCAGACTGAAGACCAGAAGAACGGCACCGATGACAATGACCTGAGAACGGCAAAATGGAGAAAGGTGAAAGGGAATGTAGCCAGATGGGCAACCGTGGACACATAAAAAAGTTTGGCTTGGTCTTGTACATTCAGTAGCGTGTTCTATAATAAAGGGCAGAGATCAGATTCCAACACCAATCTCTATCGCCGACGATGAAAAACATAAATGGAGTAAAACAATTAGAGCCCTTTTAAGCTACACCAAGTGCTGCTGTTGTTTCACCTCGATTTAATCTCGGCCAATGATTTATATAAAGAAACAAATTAATATTAGCTGGCAATACCTCTGATTCTAGTCACATACTAAAACTCACTAATTACTTTTTAAATTAAATGATACAATAATCAATAATTATTAGAAAAACAACAATTTAAACCTCAAAATCAGTGCAAATGAACGATTTATAATCAATTAGTCTATTTTAAAATCTACCAACTATTAACCATGCCAACATGCCGTGGTGCCGATCACCAGCCCTGCTGCACCCGCCTCGTCCCATTGCTCGCCCCACGTTGTCATAGCTGCTACCATCCTTGCCTACCACTACCCCTGTCTACCGCTGCCGCCCCTGCCTGCCAGCTCGCCGACCGCCGACGCTACCTACGGCCACGCGTTGCTAGCTTGTCTGCCACAGTTTCTTCAGCCTGCATGAGAGGAGAGAAGAGAGTGAGCGAATGGGGTGTGTATATATATATATATATATATATATATAGAGAGAGAGAGAGAGAGAGAGAGAGAGAGAGAGAAAGTGCCTGAGGGATTTGAAAAGAGTGAAGGAATGGGGAAGAGATTCAGGAGAGAGAGTGACCGAGAGAAATTTGAATTGGCGAGGAGAGAGAGAGAAGAGAGTTAAATTCCCTAAAAAAGTGATCACAGACCTAGGAAAAGATTCGTTTTCCCTAGTAAATCAGTTAGATTCCCAGGGAAAGGTTACATTTCCTTACGAGCCGGCTTTGAATTAACCCATAATGAAAAGATTTTTCCCTATGACTTACTAAATAACCCTAGGGAAAAACAGAAGTTTCTAGGAAAACTTATGCATTCCAGTAGTGATCATATCTTACTATCTAAATATAGGAGTGTTTTTCGACTTGTGATTGGTTGGATAATTCGAATCGTTGATCTTTGGATCAATGCTCCAGTGAGCTTTTACGAGAAGCTTCAACGCCCGTCGGCCTCAGCCGCCCCTCCTCGTGAGGCCACCTCCTCGGCTGCCCATGCCCCTCGCTGGCAACCCCTCGGCCTGCTCTTGGCCACCACCCGAGTCTCGCGGTCTCCTCGGCCTGCCACCCCTCCCCCTTCACCCTAGTGACGATGAGACCCACCGCAACCCCACCCCACCCTCCCTGATAACCTGAGGGGCCAACTTCCATGCTCTAAGAGTTTCCCAATGGCACTAAGGTGGTGGAGGTGGAGAATAAAGGGAGGAAGCAAGTAGAAGAAGTTGAAAACACGGAGGAAGTGAAAAACTCAAGTTTCAGCTTTAGAACAATTGTCAGATAAAGTCATCAGACCGTCTAGAGATCACCGTCGGTGCTCAAGAAGTTAGTCTAGAGACAAAGAAGGTTGTATCCTTCTAAAAAGAGTCACCGAACAATGTAGTTAGATAGTACAATGTAGGCATCGAACAGTCTGGTGCTTCAAGATGAAGATTACAAAGAAGGATATTTTGGATCGTCCACCAAGGAAGGAGTCATCGGAAAGTCACGCCGGACTGTCCAGTGACAGATAGACCAATGACTGGAAGAAGTTAGAGTCCAAATAAGATGTTTTTGAAGCTCAATCAAAAGGGTCACCAAAAAACGACATGGGATAGTCCTGTGGTGCCTCAACGATCAATCAAAAGGAGTCATTTGACAGTTTGACGGTTTGAGCATCAAACAATCTAGTGACTAAAAAAGCAGACAACTTTTTGACAATGGTTAGGAATGACTATTTTAGAATTGGTAGACTATATATATAGCCATGAGCTAGCCTAAGAGAAATGGACCTACTGCTAGAAGAGTTGAGGGAAAAGTTTGTGATAGCCATGAACCACCAAGGAGAGTGTATGGGAAAGATTGGAAGATCATTAGTGATAAAAGGAGAGTAACTAGAACATCCATCCATTTCTAGAGGTTGTGAGGCTTAAGATGAGTGATAAGGCTTGTTACTCTTGTTCTGTGGTAGTCTAGACTGGTTACTAAGTCTCTATGGTGTTTGTGAAATACCTCACAAACGTTTGTGAGCAGTGCGGATCCTCCACTTGAAAAAGACACCAAGAGTGAGCGCTTGAGGTTTGGTAGTCTTGTCACTAGAGAAGGTATTGCCTGTGGCAGTGAAGATCACTCGAGCTTCCACTCCAAGAGTGGAGCGTACCTTAAGAACACTATTTGAGAATGGTGAGAGAGACCGGGACTCTGATGGAAGTGGTCCAATGAGCAGTAGAGGAAGGCGTCAACTTTTTGAGACCTTGGGAAAAAATCTTGAGCCTCCTTCTCTTCTTCATTACTACTTGTCTTTATCTTTTACATTTATTTCAGCAAGTAGTATAGTTAGGTTGGTCCTCATTATCCTTAGTCCTGGTATCTATCGTGATAGTATGTTTTGTTTGCTTGTGTTTATCTTATCATTAGTGTGTGTAGAAGTTGAATGATTGGTTGTTTGCTTGTTAGCTCTTTGTATCCTTAGTGTAGAGCTCGTTCCTTTGTTAAGGTCACTAGACTAGATTGTTACTCTTATTTATCTTTGTCTAATCTTAGTGTTCTTAGTTAACAGTCTTTTAGTCCTCCTATATT
>BCLG01003331.1:17937-42740 GCA_001602295.1 Zoysia matrella
TATTTTGTCACTAAAAAATTTGGTCACATTTTTGTCACTAAAACCTTGTTACTATATGTATATAGTAACTAATAATTGGATAGATTGGTCACTAAAATTATATAACAACTAGGGAACCTTTGGTAACTAAATGCATTTATCAACTAATAAACAGATATCTTGGTCACTAAAAATGTATGCTAACAAAAAAAATCAAATCTTAGTCACTATTTGTTAATTTTTAGTGACCAAATTTCTTAGTCACTAAAGACCTATTTTCTTGTAGTGTAAACAAATATAATAGACCTTAAGCTTGCTTAAAAATAACATTGTAGTTTGATTCTAATATACAATACTCATTCCGTTCTAATATTGTTGTGGCCGACAAACAATTTTGAAACTGAGAGAGTACCTAATCAAACTCAAAGCCACCGGGTGAGCCCATACACTGAAAAAATAGAGGACCAGCCGATACGAGCCTCATAGCGTGCTTCCCTTCCAAGAGAGGGGGCAATAGGTACATATCCGTTGAGTATTGCTTTCATATACCCATACTAATTTAGCTATTGGATGGAAGTTTTTTTTTCGTACCTATACCCACAAGGAATTTCACAGGCCTCGAGATGCGACTAAAGTCATAGTTAGTTGTTTTATATATATTTATGATAAATATTTACCATGAGAAATTAATTTTTTGATATATAATAAGTTAAGCTAATACAAATTTGAATTAAATGTGATACATTAGGTAAAAAGTATAAAAATAATCTATATGATATAATATTTTATATACTTATATCAACTAAAAATATGCATATTTTTATATACTTTGGGAAAAAAAATCCATTTTACTCTCCTCAATAATTCACTTTATCCGTGAAACCCCTGAACAAAATCTTGGCTCAGTTTATTACCTCAAACTATTTAAATTGGTGTAATCTACCCCTCTCATACAATTTATTTTTTCTCTTTATATATTTTTGAATTTGAAGCTCAAATTTTGCATGGTGGCGGAAGATATCATTCTCTATGTTAAAAAAATTAGATTGTATGTTTTTTCAAAAATAATATGCACAGTTTAATAGTATCTGATACTATTGTAACATCTTGTATGTAAAAATACATAGAAAAGTATCTGAAAAATATGATAACATATTTTTAACATTGAGGGTACTATCATTTACTTTTATAAAAAAATTAAGCTTCAAATTCAAACTGCACAAAGAGAAAAAAATATAAATTGCATAAGAAGGTACATTATACCAACTTGAATAGCTTAAGGGAGTAAATTGAGCCATGATTTTATTTAAGTGGTTAATGGGAGAAGTGAATTGTTGAAGTGAGTTATCGGGATTATGTACCTCGGGTACCTATTAGCCCGGGATGAATACGAAGACTCGGCCATGGGCTACGGCCCACGGACCAAACTTCAACCGTCGAAGGACTTCACTGCATCAAGCGACAGAAGAGTGTCCCGACCCCCGGGGTTGGGGCCGCACGAGCATGATAGTCTGACCACCGAAAGGTCGGAGACGCGTAACGACAAGACCCAACCAATCAACGTCTCGGAAGCCAGTGCTCCTGCCCGACCCCAACGCTCAACTTTTTGCGAGTATAGAGATTCCTGACAATGTACAGCAGGGGGTAAAGCAACGGTAAAGCATTCTAGAAAAAGGAAAAGCATCCAGACAACGGGTAATGCATTGCGGCGGACGGTAAAGTTAAACAGAAAAGTGTCCTTTGTCCCCCTGTGACTAGAGAAAGGACGACTGAAGGACACCGACAGCCTGCTCTGGTGCCAGTGGGTGCCAGAGGATCATCTTCGGTGACGACTGCAGCCCCACCCATCAGAGGGCAGCTAGATTTCGTAGGCACTAAGTTTGTAACTCCGGTCCGACCCCTATATAAAGGGGCACCGGGGGCCTTAGACAATGAATTCGAACAAGTCACAGTAAACACATCCACATAAGTGTGCTAGGGTTTTGGCTCGTGCCAAGGCCCTTTCACCATTGTACTAGCATTTGTAATTTCATACGATCCACCCACTCGTGGACGTAGGGTATTACGCCTCCGTGGCGACCCGAAACAGGCTAAACTCTGAGTCTTTCGTAGATTAGACCACCTCGAATATGAAGAGCGCACCATATCTCTCTATGATTACGTAAATTCTATTGTGCTGGTGGTCAGAACATCGACAGTTGGCATGCCAGAAACGGGGTTTTTTGGTGCATTTTGCTTCGCTTTTTTCGATGGCTTCGCTCTTCGCTCTGGTGGGAGAGACTTCAATCTCTCACCTTCGTTTTGGGAGTTTTGCGGTTGACATCGCTCGTGATGGTCGTGGTGCGTCCCCGTCTTCACTGCTGGCCAGGACTTCGGCTTTGGAAGCCCGAACTTCGTAGCCGACCGCGGCGGCGAGCTTCATCTTCAGGCCCCGCGCAAGCAGTGCGCAGCCCGTCATCGTCAGGCTCACATGGTGCTGGGTCACGACCCGGCTCGAGAGTGCATCATGCTGCAGGCTCCCAAGTCTGCGAAGGAGAGAACTCCTGGCAAGACTCCAGATGGCGACGCTTCATCTCGTCATCGAGCGCTCTCCATCGTCGAGGAAGCCCTCCGACGGAAAACCGTCGACGGGGATGATGCTCCGAGCAAGGGTGCTGCCGCGACGAGCGTAGGCGCCCGAGCCTGGGCATGGTCCACCTACCAGCGTATCATAGATGGCAGCATGCCCGTCTTTGACAGTCCGCTCGAGCACCTGGCGGCGGCGACCTACATCTTCAACGAGTCTGCCATGTCGGACAACTCCATGCTTAAGAAGACCTACGATCGTCTACGTGTTTATCTCCACGGCGTGCTCCAACAACCTGAACTGTCGCTCCGACCACAGCACCCCAAGGTCCGCATCACCTAGCGACTGCGTGCCGACGAAGCCCGGCCTGCAACAGCCGCGGCGGCCGAACTGAGGCACAAGACCCTCTGTCGCCGGCTGGCTCCATTCACCAGTGCCTCGGGGAGCATCGCGATGTTCGCCACATCATCGACGCCAGGAGGCAGGCCAGGAGCGAGCGCTGTGTTGAGTCTAGGCGGGAACGAACCCTGACCGCCGCGATCGACGACGCAGCTACGACCATCTTCGGAGCCCCAGCCCTAATAAGGTTGGGCCCCGATCGTTCAAGACCCAGATCCGAAGAGCCAAGTTTTCTCAAAGATTTTGCGCTCTAACCAACATCATAAAAAAACTCTGGTGAGACCAACCCAACCCACTGGCTTGAAGATTATCATCTCGCCTATAGAGTCGAGGGTGCGAACAACCTGTTCGTCATCCAGTACCTGCCACTCTTCTTGTCTGACTGGGCCAGGGGGTTGTTCGAGCATCTTTCCGAGGGTTGCATCCACGACTGAGCCGACCTCTGTTGCATCTTCATCGGCAAGTTCCAGGGGACCTACAGACATCCGAGAAATTCTGGGATCTGAAGAACTACAAGCATAGGTCGAGCGAGTCACTTTGGGACTACAACTAGCGCTTTTCACGTAAGCAGAACGAGCTGCCCGACGTAAACGACGCTGACGTCATCAACGCCTTCACCTGTGGCACGACATCCAAGACGCTCATCTACAAGTTGGGGTGTAAAAACTCTCGGACGGCCCGCGCTCTTCTCGACATCGCCACCGGGGAGGAGGAGGCTGTCCAAGCCAACTTCGACCGGCACCGAGGCAAGGACAAGGAAAAGTCAAAGCCCGACCCCAAGATTGACAACCACTCCAACCGTAGGGACGACCGGTCCGGGGGCTGTTCGAGCAGCAAGAGACCCCAAGAAGAACTGACAACACGACGACGAGTTCGTGGGCATCACCGAGCGATAGCCTTGACCCCAAGCAAGGAAGCCGGCCGACCACAACAGCCATTTCGAGAAGCTACTTGACAAACCCTGCACCAACCACTCGACCCGCGTCAAGCACACCCTTCAGGACTGCCACTTGATGAAGCAGTTCTTCAAAGATTACTTCCAACCCGACTCTCGTCACGCTCCTCATCCTGATCCCTTGCGAAGGAAGTTGAAGGCGACACCGACACTGCATTCCTCGAGGCGGAGGACTGTCTGATGATCTTTGGTGGGCCAATGGCTTACGAGTCTCGGTGCCACCAGAAGCAGACTTGGTGGGAGGTCAACATCGCCGACCCCGCCATCTCAACCTGCCTCAAGTGGTCAGAGCCCCTGATCACCTTCGACAGATCTGACCACCCAGACTATGGGTCTCTGCTGAGGCACCTACCTTTGGTGCTCGACATGATTATCGGCACCACGCGCCTCACTAAGGTGTTCATGGACGGCGGCTGTGTCCTCAACATCCTCTACATCGACACCTTCAAGGCTATGAAGCTTTCGATATCTGACCTCCGTCCAAGCCATGCCCCGTTCCATGGGGTCATTCTCGGGGATAGCACAGTGCCCTGGGTTAGATCACCCTCCTGGTCCCCTTCGACGACTGTGACAACTTCAGGACCGAGAAGCTCTCCTTCGAGGTGATCGACTTCACCAGCACCTACCACGCCATCCTCGACCGGTCCTGCTACGCCAGGTAATTGGTTGTCCCCAGCTACGTCTACCTCAAGCTCAAAATGCCGGGGCCCAAGGGCGTCATCACTGTTGTGTCCCACTTTAAGCACGCGCTCGCCTGCAAGCATTAAAGTTTTAAGCTGGCCGTCGCCCTCGCAGGGTCGGTCCAGCTTGAAGAGATCCGCAAGACCAAAGAGTCGGCCCCGACCCTCGACTCCAAGCCTTAAACCTCCGCATCCTTTGAACCGACCAACGACTCCAAGAAGATCATCCTCGACCACTCCAACCCGACCAAGAAGGTCAGGATCGAGACATCGCTCTTCGACAAATAGAAAAGCGCGCTCATCCTCTTTATCATCTAGAATCGGGACGTCTTCGCCTGGGCACCCTCTGATCTGCGGGGCATCCTGAAGGAGGTCGTCGAGCACTCTCTCCACATCATTCCTGGGTCTCAACTGGTGAAGCAACGACTCCGGTGTTTCGACGAGAAGCACGGGGCCATCGGAGAAGAGGTTACCAAGCTTCAAGATGCTAAGTTCATCCAAGAGGTCTACCACCCAGAGTGGTTGGCCAACTGTGTAATGGTTTAGAAGAAGAATAGAAAATGGAGTATGTGCATTGACTATATGAGTCCCAACAAAGGCATGCCCAATGTTATGGTTTTCTCGATGCATACTACGGGTATCATCAGATCTCTACGCGTGGCCTCGACCAGCTGTCCACGTCTTTCATCACACCGTTCGGCTCATTCTGCTACGTCACCATGCCGTTCGAGCTAAAGGATGTCGGCGTCACGTACCAACGCTGCATGCAAAAGTGCTTCCACGGCCAGTTGGGTCAGAACCAGGAGGTCTACGTCAACGACATCGTCATCAAGACTCGGCAAGCCGCCGACCTAATCGGAGACCTAAAGAAAATGTTCGACAACCTTCAAAGCTATCGCATCAAGGTCAACCCCGAGAAATGTGTCTTTGGTGTCCCCTTCGACAAGCTACTAGGGTTCGACATCTTCGAGCGCGGCATCGAAGCCAATTCTGATAAGATCACTGCTATCCGAAACCACGAGCCGTCAACAACGTCAAAGAGGTCCAAAAGCTCACTGGGTGCCTGGCGGTGCTATGCAGTTTCATCTCTCGACTCAGCACTACTGACTCCTACAAAAGTCCGACCGCTTCACCTGAACCACCAATGCTTTGGAGGCGTTCAAGCAACTCAAGACTCTGCTATCTACCTCGCCGGTCCTAACTTCTATGACTGGCCTCAAGACATTTTTGCTTTTCTCCAAGACGGCACTCTCCCAACTGACACCAGGGTCGTGCCAAGCCAAAGTATACGTCATCATCGATGACAAGCTCTGCAAGCGGAGCCCCAGCGGCGTTCTCCAACGCTGCATCCCTCAGGCGGAGGGCTTACATCTCCTCGATGACATTCACTCGGGCATTTGCGGCCACCATGTCGCCCCGAGGACCTTGATCAGGAAAGTTTTCCATTAGGGGTCTACTGGCTCACCGCAGTCTCCGACACAGAGAAGCACGTTTGCTCGTGCAAGGCTGCCAGTTTTACGCCCGACAAACGCATATGCCGGCTCAAGACCTCTAGACGATCCCGATCACATGACCCTTGGCGGTCTGGGGGCTCGACATCCTCGGGCTTTTTCGAAAAGCGCCCAGGGGCTTCACCCATCTTTTTGTCGCCGTCGACAAGTTCACCAAATAGATTGAGGCCAAACCGGTCCCCAGCATCAGCTCCGACCGCGCGGTTGATTTCTTCCACAACATCATCTGCCAATTTGAGGTCCCGCAGTCCATTATCACCGACAACGGTACACAGTTTACCGGGCATCTATTTCAAGAATTCTGCGAGGAGCACCACATCTGGCTCGACTTTGCCTCCGTGGCCCACCGAAGGACCAACGGTCAGGTCGAGCGCGCTAATGGGATGGTGCTTCAAAGATTGAAGCCTTGGATCTACGACTCCGTCAGGCAAACAGCCGGGCGATGGGTCCAAGAGCTCCCGTCCGTGTTGTGGGGTCTACGAATGACTCCCAAGAGAACAAAAACCCCCTTCTTCGTGACATTTGAAGCCGAGGTCGTGCTGCCGACTGACCTCGACTACGATTCCCCGAGGGTCCGAGCCTACGACGAGGAGAGGTCGAAAGCGACACAACAAGACGCTTTGGATTAGCTGGACGAGACGCGTGACATGGCCATCCTACGGTCGGTGAAGTACCAGCAAGGCCTACGACGGCTACACACTCGGCGCGTCAAGAGTCGAGCCTTCAAGGTCGGGGATCTCGTATTCAAGAGGGTCCATATCAAGGCCGACCATCACAAGCTGTCTCCCCCCGGGAAGGGCCACATGTAGTCAAGCGAGTCCTAAGACCTGGCGCCTACAAGCTGGCAACCGAAGGTGGCAGGGAGCTAGCCCATGCCTGGAACATCGAAAATGTTAGCTTCATGACCATGGAAGCCCCTCAAAGGTATGAATTTTTTGGTGATTGAATGAGAACCATGAACTAGTTCGTTGGATGTAGGTATATCATCACTATTCTACACTTCTACGAGTTGGTTGCTGCAAGGATGTTTGTGTTCCTAGAGTGTTTCTAAGAGTTTGATGGTTCAAAGCTAAGGATGATTTAGAGCCATGTGTGGCTTAGCTTTTAGGCCTTGTGTCTATAGGAAACACTGGTACTATTAAGAGGGGTCGGGTCACTCGTCTTAGTTTTACAGGAATTAGGGTGTGTGGATGCTCTAGGTTTTTTGAGGCACTTTAGTGATCAACGAATGTTTGAAGAAGTCAAGGTTCAGCAGTCTAAGAGGTCACCAGACAGTCCGTCGATGTCATCGGACAGTCCGGTGAGGGTTGCAGTCAAGAGTCCAGAGAAGATGTTTTTTGGAGACAGTGAAGCTGGAGTCACCGGATAGTCCGATGAGAGTCACTGGACAGTTCGGTAAGTGCAAGAGCTCCAAGTTCAGAGAGAGATGCTCTCTGAAGTCATCAAGAAGAAGTCATCGGACAGTCTGTCGGTCAGAGATCGGATAGTCTGGTGAGCCTCGAAGGAGGTGTCTAGAAGAGGTGTCTCTAGAAATCAAAAAGAGAAGCTCACCGGACAGTCCAGTGATAGTATGAACTGCACAGTCCGATGTCATATGGAATGGATTCTTGAGAGGATGTTTTCTGCCAGTTGGAGACCAAGAGTCACCAGACAGTATGATGGTCCCAGTCACCGGATAGTCCGGTGACTGCAAAAGAAGACAGCTTTTAGGCAACGGCTCTTAACGGTTGTTTCAGGGCTTAGGGCCTATTTAAACCGTTGGAGGAGCTGTTGTGGAGCTTGCTCGCGGTCAAAACAGTTGAAGATCATTTGTTGTGAGCCAAAGTTCATCAAAGGAGAACAAGAGAGCATCTAGTGAGATCTTGAGTGCTTGTGAAGTGTAGCAAAGAGCATCCACGCATTCCTAGACCTTGTAAGGCTGAGAAGAGTGTCTTCGGCTTGTTACTCTTGGTCTATGGCAGCCTAGACCGGTTAGGCGTCGTTGTCCACGCTTTCGAGGAGATTGTGAAAATTGACATCACGTTTGTACATGGTTCCGGGTCCTCCACTTGAAAGGGACACCAAGACTGAGCGTCTGAGCCTTAGAGGCTTGCTCTAGCGTTTGGGTATTGTTTGCTACAGCCGAGGCGCCGGTGTCTTCACTTCATGAGTGAAGCGTACCCTTGTGAGCAATGTTCCAGAAACGACGGGAGAAATCAAGACTCCGACGGGAGTAGTTCAACGAGGATTAAGGGAAGGCGCCATCCTACTAAAAACTTGAGAAAAATCGCTTAGCATCTCTATCACCCTTCTCTTTATTCACCGCATTTACTTTCTTGTGAGTAGTGTGATAGGTTGTTTAGTTCTCTTGGGGGCTCTCATGCCGGATTGCTTACTAGCTTGATAGATTGTCTTCTAGCTTGTTTTACTCTTCTCTAAACCTTTCTTGCTAGGAGTTGTTTGCTAGTTTTGCTAGAAACTAGGAAGAGAAAGAATTTGGCTTAGTAATGTAAGTGCCCGATTCAACCCTCCCTTTTCGATCACTTGATCCTTTCAAGTGGTATCAGAGCCAAGTGCTCAAATTAGGGCTTAACCACCTTTGAGAAGTGATCGGGAGTAATGGAGACAAGTTCTTCATCGGAGTCTGGTAGTGGCTCATGAAAGAATTGCTTGCTAAGCTACCAATATGCCACAAAAAGGAGAATTCGAGTGCTAACATGAACAACTCTTCAAACTCTTCATCTAGCAACTCTTTAAGTGCGATTATGAATGATAATTTATTTATCTTGAGCTCATAGATGCCTAGACTCATTTTGGACCTCTTGATGGTGAATCTATAGGTACTACCATGCTAAGATTGCGTGATCTTGTTGAATAGATCAACTCCTTTGAAGCACTTACGATCTCTCATGATGAATCCATCAAGAAGTTCTTCATATGCAAGATTTCTAGCTCTTGTGTCTCTTATGAAGCTTCATCTAAGGAGAATCTAAATGCTTCCACCTCAAGCAAGATCATTGGAGTACATGCTCTTTACACTCTTGAGCCCACGGTTTGCATAGACTCTACTTCTACTAGCACTCATTTACTTCTTCATGATAATGCTCTTGTTAGTAGTTTGTTAGAGGACTCTTATGCTGTTCTATGTGATGAATATGATAATGTTATTGTCTTACCTAATGAAACTTCAAAAGATTTGTGCACTCGCATTGATAAGCTTGTAGGTTGGATCAATTCTTATGAAAAACGTCATATCACTATGGGTGAAGCAAACAAAAAGAAGGTTGACACATGGAAGGATCATCTCAAGCGCTCTAAGGAACAAAATTCATCTTAAGAAGTTGCTCTTATTGTTGAGGTTAGTACAAGTGAGTCTAGCGATACTTTGGATACTAACACCTCATGTCTCATGGCTTCTAGCAAGGTGAACTACAAGAATGATGGCAAGCATTGGGTTCTTGATAGTGGTTGTACTCAACATATGACCGGCAATCACAAGATGTTCTCCACCATCAAGGAAGATAAGGATAAAGATAAAGTGACTTTTGGAGACAATTCCAAGGGAGAAATCAAGGGCTTGGGCAAAGTTGCTATATCTAATGACTTGACAATCTCCAATGTCATGTTAGTGGAATCATTGAGCTTCAACCTACTCTCGGTTGCTCAATTGTGTGATCTCGGTTTTACTTGCTTCTTCAATGATAAAGGTGCTGAACTGATCAACAAATCTTTAGGCCTCACTTTCAATGGTGTTCGGCACAACAATCTCTATATTGTGGATTTCTCTTCAAGTGAAGTTGCGCTGCAAACTTGTCTCATTGCTAAGTGCTCCAAAGAATAGTTGTAGCATAGGAGGCTTGCTCATATTGGAAGAGAGAATTTCTTATTTAGTATTGAAAAAAGCATAATTCCTTATAAGCCATTGAAAAGTTTAAAGTTCCTTATTTGCCATTGGTTTTGAATTTTGTTCCTTTCGTGCCACTATTCACCTTATTTAGTTAACTAATGTATCTAAAATGTGTTATTCGTGAGATTATCACTTGTTTGCTAATATTTATTTTATATGATTAATATATTTCTTGGTAATACATATTCAAAACTTTTTAATTGCATCATAATTATGTACTCATGCTCGATTTATTTTCATCATTATAATAGCATGAAAGGAATATAGTCACCCATATATACAACTATAGTGTCATGAAAGAAAAACTAGGAAAAAAATTATTGAAATTGGCCTTTTTTTAACTCAATTTCATTGCAGCTAGTTTATGTTAGTGGCATGTAAGGGATGAAATTAAGAACCAATGGCGGATAAGGAACTTCAAAATTTTCGATGGCTTGTAAGGCATCAACCTATTTTTCAATGGTAAATAAGGAATTGGCTCATATTGGAATGGGTCAATTGAAGAAGATCACCAAAAAGGGCTTAATTCTTGGAATTCAATATGTCACTTTTGAGAAGGACATGTTGGGTAGTGCATGTCAAGCGGGAAAGCAATTTGCAACTCTTCGTCCTTGCAAGACCATAATGTCTACTTCAAGACCTCTAGAGCTACTCCACATTGATCTTTTTGACCAACAACTTACAAGAGTCTTGGAGGTAATCTCTATTGTATGATGACTTTTCTCGGTATACATGGACCATCTTTCTAGAAGACAAAGCTCAAGCCATCACCAATTTCAAAAAGTTTACCAAGAGAGCTCAAAATAAATTTGAAGCTAAGATCAAAAAGGTTAGAAGTGATAATGGGACGGAGTTCAAAAACTCTATCATTGAGGAGTATTGTGATGATTTTAGCATCAAACATGAGTTCTCTGCTACCTACACCCCGAAGCAAAATGGTGTAATAGAGAGGAAGAACTGAACTCTCATCACTCTTGCTAGGGCTATGTTGGATGAATATGGAACTCCGGAGAGGTTTTAGGCTGAAGCCATCAACACGGCATGCTATACTTCAAACTGTGTTTATCTGCATCGCCTCTTGACGAAGACCCCTTATGAGATATTGGTGGGAAGGAAGCGAAATGTGGGCTATTTTTGAGTCTTTGGATGTAAATGCTATATCTTCAAGAAGAGGAAGAGGCTTGGTAAGTTTGAGAAGAGGACCGACATTGGATTTCTCGTCGGGTAGTCCAGTAACTCTAAAGCTTATCGTGTCTTTAATACAACTATCAGCTTTGTTGAGAAATTATGTGATGTGCAATTTGATGAAACTAATGGTTCTCAAGAGAACAAAGAATCTTATAGTTGTGATGTAGATGATGATGAACCCTTGGAGGAGGCAATGCAAAAGATGCCCGTAGGAGAAGTTCTACCAAGAGAAAATGACTCTTTTACTCCACCGCCGGAAGACTCCTCCACGACTCTACATGAAAACATTACATCAACAACTCAAGTGAAAGAATCATCAAGTGTTCGCGCACCAAGAAAATCACCTCAAGCACTTTCTACCCCAAGCTATCAAGGATCGCCTACATCAAGTGGTACACCACTATGTCCAACAATGACATCAAGAATTGAAGAAGATTGCAGCTCTCCACTCCGTCTACAAGACACCGTCATCTCCAAGGAGCAAGCCATACAAGATGCACAAAACGTCTCTCCACCGCAAGCATCACGACAAGAGGCTCCAAAGAGGCACAACCCATTCTTCGAGCTCACAGAAGTGACTTGATCATTGGGAGTCCCTCTCAAGGGTTAAAAACTAGAAGAAATAAATATAAGCCAAATTATACTAATGATGATGATGCGGCTAACATTTCTTGTGAGAATTTCTCTTTTGTGTCTTTGATAGAGACTAAGAACATCGATGAAGCGGTGGAAGATCACAAATGGATGTTGACTATGCAAGAGGAGCTTAAAAACTTCGAGCGAAATGAAGAGGCTGAAGGACAAGAACACCATTGATTCCAAGTGGGTCTTCAAGAACAAGCAAGATGAGAACGGGAATGTCATGAGGAACAAAGCAAGACTCATCGCCAAGGGTTATTCTCAAGTTGAAGGGGTGGACTTTGATGAGACATTTGCTCCTTTGGCTCGACTTGAGTCTATTCGGACCTTGCTCGCTTATGCTTCACATTTTAACTTTAAATTATATCAGATGGATGCGAAAAGTGCCTTTCTTAATGGATATATTAATGAGCAGATTTATGTTGAGCAACCACCCAGCTTTGAGGACCCCAAGCAACCCGATCACATCTTCAAGTTGAAGAAGGCTTCGTATGGTCTCAAGGAAGCATGAAGAGCCTGGTATGAATGGCTAAGAGATTTCCTCACCGACAAAGGCTTCAAGATAGGGAGTATTGATAACACCCTCTTTACTAAACATGTTGATGATGATCTCTTTATTTGTCAAATATATGTGAATGATATTATCTTTGGTTCTACTAATGAAGCTTATAATGCTGAATTTTGTGATCTTATGGCTAAAGAATTTGAGATGTCCATGATAGGTGAGCTTCATTTGTTCCTTGGATTTCAAGTCAAGCACATGAAAAATAGGACTTTCATCTATCAAGAGAAGTAAACAAGAGATCTCCACAAGTGTTCGGAATAGAGGATTCAAAGCCAATCAAGACTCCAATGGACACAAATGGTATTTCTTGGCCCGGATGAGAGTGGTAAATCGGTTGATCAAAAGCATTATCAATCTATGGTTGGTTCTCTATTATATCTTACCGCTTCTCGCCCAGATATTATGTTTAGTGTATGCTTATGTGCTCGTTATCAAGCTAATCCTAAAGAATCTCATCTCAAGGCTGTCAAAAGAATTTTTAGGTATCTCAAGTATACACCAACTATAGGCCTTTGGTATCCAAAAGATGGTGGCTTTGATCTTGTCGACTACTCCGATTCGGACTTTGCCGGCTGCAAAGTGAGTAGAAAGAGCACCTCCGGTGGATGTCAATTTCTTGAGAGATCATTGATTGCTTGGAGCTCTAAGAAGCAAAATACCGTGGCTCTCTCAACGGTCGAAGCGGAATATATGGCAGCCGATGCTTATTATGCTCAACTTCTCTATATGAAGCAAACTCTCATGGACTATGGATTAGTGTACAATCAAATTCCTCTTTATTGTGACAGTGAGAGTGCAATCAATATGGCACTTTATAAGAGTGATCATGGGCATGCTAAACATATCGAGGTCAAGCATCACTTTATAAGGGATCATGTTGCCAAGAAAGATATCGAGCTTATAAGTGTGAGGACAAATGATCAATTGGCCGACATATTCACGAAGCCCCTTGATGAGAAGAATTTCAATAGGCTAAGAGGAGAGCTCAATATCCTTGATCTTTCGGACTTCACTTGAGTAACCTCTAAAACTTAGCATTTTCTTTGTATATAATTGTTTGTTGTGTTTGCCTTACTTTTGTTATTCTTCTTGTTTCGTAGGACCGTCATCTAACTCTTTCAAGATAGCAATGATCATAGAGAGCTTGGTAAGAATGATCACGGGGTGCCCAAGGCTACGAGATGAGGGTCATTTTGAGTAAGCTTGCGAGTGGATTCAAATGTGATGAGGGTATTTCTTTCTAGTCCTTCTTTATCATATGCATACATCTTTTATTCTTGTTTTGCATTCATGTGCATTTCATGCATTGAATCTAATGTCTTGACGTCAAGCACGGGTCTAGGAGGCGTTACTCATAAGCAATATAAGTTGATTGCTCCTAGACTCCTTCATAACAGTTGTGAGCTTCATGCCATTGAATCACGTTCTTTCAAGCTCTAAGGTTAAATCTACTTACGCTGCTTAAAGACTATGATTCATACATTCCCATATGTATCACTAACCCCCCTTTTGTTGAGAGAAGAGGAAGTTCCTTGGGTGACCATTTTAGTAGGATGAATGCTAACTCGAGGGGGAGAGGGAGCTTTGAACCAAGAAGATGATCAAGACACAAGGAGATGATAAGCAAGAAAAGAACCAAAGAAGAGAATCATAAAGATTCGGTAATATTGTTTCACATCTCATCATAATTATTATTTTGTATTCTCCTTCTTTGTGGCTTTCCTTTTTGGTTGATAGATGACAAAGGGGGAGAGAAATAGAACTGAAGATGATCGAGGATCAAGAAATCAAATGAAGATGATGAGACACGTGAAGATGATCGAACAGTTAATGATCAATGAAGTAAATGAAGACTTGAAGATGGAGGAGAGAAATGTGACGAGTTGAAGCTATCAAGAACCAAAAGAGAATAATCTTTCCTATACCTCTAAATCAATTGATTACTACCCTTTTGCCCTCTACTTGTCTTGTGACTATTTTCTATTTGTAGGAGACAGGTAGAGGGAACTAAAGATTTGAAGATGAATGAAGTCACACTCAAGAAAATCAATCAAATCAAGGACTATGAAGAAAGTAAGCTATGCACTTTTTGAGGGGGAGATCCGAAGCTAAGGTATGAAACCTCGTGCATATTTGTGGACTTCTAATGAGGACATTACTAGCATCCACTCTTCTCCACTTTCTAATGAAACTGCAGCTGATATAGTGGGCCCAATTACAAGGAGTAGAGCCAAACAATTGGAGAAGGAAATCCATTCTCAGGTGAACGCTAACCTTGTGGTTAATAATCAGATTAATTTAAATGAACCTGTTCTGTTGAGTATTTGTTTTAATGTTCTTAGGAATGATGGTGTGCATGAACGGACATGGGATGATGATGGATTCTGTCCACCAAATATCAGCAAGGAACCTGGACGTGCAAGAGAGAAGAATGTTCAGCTACCATGAATAACAACCGTTGGAGAGCAAGCAAATAATTCGGAAGTGAGGAATGCATGCGGCCAGCCAATGCTATTCACACACGTTTCCACTTGCATGCAGAAGAATGCCAACCATCCATGCGTCCCACTAGGTCTGGCTACTAATAAAAGTAGTGTTACAACTTCTCACTACATGTTCTCATTTATTTCTTCCAAAACTGAAACTCCACTAGTATTATATAGCCGTGTAATGGGTGACTTCAGGGGACACTTCGAATTTGCAATTCAGAAATACAACTCTTGAGTTTTTGATCCATCGTGAGTCTTGAGAGGCTTGCAAAACTTGTTCTTTCGATTCCTGAGGGAATTGTAGAACGCCGAACTGCGGTTCATCCAGTTCGTGCCTTCACGTCTATACGGTATGATTGCGTGGGCTGTTTCGTCGGTACGTGAGAGGGTGATTGTCTCGGTAGTTCGTCGCGCAGCAGACTCGCGGTGCATTGCCTCTTCACCAGATCACGCAACGACAAGTTATCAAGATCGCTGATCCTTCGAGAAGATCGGGCCACAACAACTTGCCACACGTGCTGCATAGGCGTGTGCACATCATCTGATATCAGAGCCTCCGTTGACTCGGTAGGATCATTCTTGTCTTTGGTAGGATAGATTTTTATATACCTACAGTCCAAACAAAACCAAATAGAAAACCTACAGCCTCTCATTTGTGCCTGATTTGTGGTTTGCATTATCGAGTTTTCAATCTGTTGAGACTTGTCTAGTTGCTGAAAATTTTCTTTTCCATATCGTTCTAATTATCACCCTTGATCTGATCATCAATTGCTTGCTGAATATATATATATATATATATATATATATATATATATATATATATAAACCCACCCATCCCACCCTTGTTTTCTTTTTACCCGCCACAAATTTCCATTCTTTCCACCAATAATTCGTATTCTTTGTGATGCGCCACCCCTCTATTTTGTCTTTGCTGCACCCCTTAGTTGACAGTTGTGCTGTGTTTGTCTCAAAAGATATATATATAAAAAAAAGAGAGATAGTTCTTGTTAAAAAAAAGAGATAAAAAAAAGAAACAAAAGAGACTTGTGATCAGCACGCCAAAAGGGGCTTGACCAGTACTTTGGTTGGTGCTAGCTGTTTCCACCTCTTCCATCCTGTTCCTTTCTTTTGCATCTTTTTCTTTGTATTCAGCAACTCAGATTTCTGTTATTTCTCTTTTGGATTATTATTCAGTTTTGCATCACTATATTTCAGCGCACTACTTTTCCATTTTATCCCCCACCAAGCTCCACTAAAAAGCACCGTGAGCTGTTGCACTGTCATCTCTGGTACAATCACTCTTCCACTACAGATTGCAGCCCTGGTTCTCGCCCTTTCAGGAAGAGAAAGAACTTGTTGAGTAAGTGGTGAGGGAGTGATTCCACATATATAGGGTCCTATTATCTTTTCCTTCTTTACTAACATGGCAGGTAACGAAGATTCTTCTTCAAACACTGTTTCTATTCAAGAAATTTAGGAGATGCGTACACAAATGCGTCAATTGGTGCAAGGGATGCAAACACTTAAACAATACATTCAGCAACAGCGTGGGGAACCTCCAAATCATGAAAATGATAATGTTGAACATGATGATCCTGAAGCATTGGAAGCCGAAGCTGCTCGTCGTCAGGCTGACGCTGCACACCGTGCTCTTGAAGGTGGCGGTGGCCGTGGCCGTGGTGGTGGCAGAGGATTTGCTGCTGGATTTGATAATTTTCGTGGCATTCATAGGAGACAACAATTTTTTGGTCGTGCACAACGTATTCCTATTGGTGGTGCTGCAGATTTTGATGTTGATGATCATTCTGAGTATGGTGAGGAACATGGAAGAAACCCCTGTGGTCACCCTGGTTGTTTTGCTGATCATGGTGGTGATAATTTTCGACGCTTTGATAACTATGGTGATAACCAGTTTGGCAGATACCGTGATCACTATCGCCGTAATCCTGAACACCGCCAAAATGATGATGGCTTGAGTAAGGTTAAAATCTCCATTCCATCTTTAAGCGGCAAGGAGAATGCTGATGCTTATTTTGAATGGGAGACCAAGGTGGAACAAATCTTTGATTTGTATGACTACCCTGCTGAAAAGAAGGCAAAGCTTGCTGCCATTGAATTCAAAGGGTATGCCATAACTTGGTGGAATCAAGTTCGTATTGACTATCAGCGAATTGGACTTGATCATATCACTTGGGATGACTTGAAGAGGGAAATGAGACGTCGTTTTGTCCCTGCATATTATTCCCGTGACTTACATTTGAAGCTCAAACGCCTTGTGCAAGGTACTCGCACTGTTGATGAATATTTTCAAGAATTGGAAATGTGCCTACTTCGTACTGGGATAACTGAAGATGAAGAATCCACGATGGCTCGGTTCTTGGTTGGCCTCAATAAGTCAATTGCTGATAAAGTGGACATGACGAATTACACAACTCTCACAGAATTAGTTCATTTTGCAAAGCGGACAGAAAGGCAACTTGTTGTGTCTTATAAAAATAAAGTTTCATTTTCATCTCCTAACAGTTCTACATCATGGCATTCTTCGCAACAACAAGAGGCTGCAACGCCCAACCCTCCATTGCGTGGAACTTCTAGATCTGTTCAACCTTCTACCAAACAACTGGATGTGAAAGGTAAAGCTGTGGGTTCAACTCAGTCCAACTCCTCCGTTGCAGCAGCCCAACGGAAGACAAGCAAGATTGAATGTTTTAAGTGTGATGGTCATGGCCATAAGCAAGCTGAATGTCCCAATAGACGCACTATTATTGCACTTGCAGATGGTTCTTATGATTCTCTAAGTGAAGAGGAGGATGAGCCTATTACACAAGAACTAGCAGATCTTTCTCTTGACACTTGTGAGTATTCGGCAGAGGATGGTACTTTTGAGCTAGGTCTGAATTGTTTAGCCATTTGCTCTCTTTCAAACTTTGTTCAAGATGACTTATCCCAAGATGATGTTTTTCAGTATCCAGCTGAGATTACTTGCTCTGATTTTGATGATTTGTTTGCTGATTTGCCTGATTTGGAGCCTTCTACTCTGAACACACCAACTCCTTCTTTGGTGGTTCGGCGGGTTCTTTCAACACAATTTGTTGCTGCTGAACAAGGGCAGCGCCACAATTTGTTTCAATCTTGATGCAAAGTGAAAGGACAGGTGTGCCGCTTCATCATTGATGGTGGAAGCTGCAACAATATTGTTAGTGCCTTGCTTGTTGAGAAGCTTGGTTTGCAGACACGTCGCCATCCACATCCGTATCACATGCAATGGCTGAATAATTCTGGGACAGTGAAGGTTTCAGCTATGGTCCGCCTGTCATTTTCCATTGGTGACTATCATGGAGAAGTTGATTGTGATATTGTACCCATGCAAGCATGCCATTTACTGCTGGGTCGTCCATGGCAATTTGATGTGGATTCAGTGCACTTTGGTCGGTCTAACAAATATACTTTCATTCACAAAGACAAGAAGGTGGTTCTTGTTCCATTATCTCCAGAAGACATCTATGCTTCAGACGTGGCTCGCATGAAAAGAGAAGAATCTGAGAAAAGAAAATTGAGTGAGGCCCCCAACACTAGTAAGGGAGAGACTTCTAACCCATCAAGTCACATAAAGCCTCATTCCACTTCAAAACAGCCACGCCAAAATGAGTGCTTATTTGTGAGCAGGAGTGATTTGAGAGAAGTGAGGAACACCACAACCCCATTGTGTGTGCTCTTGCACAAGGAGGTCCTACTTTCAACTAACGATTTACCTTCATCGCTGCCTGGTACTGTTCTTGATCTTTTACAGGATTTCAAAGATGTTTTCCCGATGAGGTACCAGCTGGACTTCCTCCACTCCGCGGAATTGAGCATCAAATTGACTTGGTACCAGGTGCTTCTCTTCCAAATCGTCCAGCCTACCGCGCTGATCCCGAAGAGACTAAGGAAATCCAGCGACAGGTGAAAGAACTTTTGGACAAAGGGTATGTTCGTGAATCCTTATCACCATGTGCTGTTCCTGTTCTTTTAGTCCCAAAGAAAGATGGCTCTTGGCGCATGTGTGTTGATTGTCGTGCTATCAATGCTATAACTATTAGATATCGCCATCCTATTCCACGACTTGATGACATGTTAGATGAATTGAGTGGTTCCATTATTTTCACCAAGATTGATTTACATAGTGGCTATCATCAGATTCGCATGAAAGTTAGTGATGAATGAAAAACAGCATTTAAAACTAAATTTGGTCTCTATGAATGGCTTGTGATGCCCTTTGGTTTGACGAATGCTCCTTCCACTTTTATGCGCTTAATGAATCATGTTTTAAGAGCTTTCCTTGGCAAATTTGTCGTTGTTTATTTCGATGATATCCTGATCTATAGCAAATCATTAGATGAATATCTTGATCATATCCGTGAAGTTTTTGCTGTTTTGAGAGCTGAGAAACTGTATGGAAATATTGCTAAGTGCATATTTTGCACAGATCGTGTTGTTTTTCTTGGGTTTGTTGTGACTGCAGATGGCATTCAGGTTGATGAAGAGAAGATTAAAGCAATAAAGTATTGGCCTACACCTGCAAATGTGAGCCAAGTTCGAAGTTTCCATGGTCTTCCAGGTTTCTACCGGAGATTTGTTAAAGATTTCAGCACCATCGCTGCACCCCTTAACAATCTAACAAAGAAGAATGTTCCATTCAAGTGGGGTGATGAACAAGACCAAGCCTTCAACGCGCTGAAACAAAAGCTGTGTGAAGCACCGCTGCTACAACTACCAGATTTTGGTAAGACCTTTGAGATCGAATGTGATGCAAGTGGTATTGGCATAGGAGGTGAACTACTTCAAGAAGGTAAACCTGTTGCCTACTTTTCTGAAAAATTAAATGGTCCACATCTGAATTTGTCATCCACTCTGATCATGAAGCTTTAAAATATCTCAAAAGCCAAGGCAAGTTGAACCGTCGACATGCTAAATGGATTGAGTTCATTGAAACATTTCCATATGTTGTAAACATAAGCGTGGAAAAGATAACATTGTTGCTGATGCTTTATCACGAAGATGTGGCTTGATTACACAATTAGATACAAAAGTGCTTGGTTTGGAATCCATTAAAACACTTTATGCTACTGACTTTGATTTTAAAGAACCATTTTCTCATTGCATTGCTGGAAAAGGCTGGGACAAGTATTATGTGCATGATGGTTTCTTATTTCGGACTAACAAATTATGCATTCCAGCCTGCTCGATTTGTCAAGTTCTTTTGCAGGAAGCACATGCTAGCGGCTTAGCTGGTCATTTTGGCATCAAAAAGACATTAGACCTGCTCTCTGACCATTTCTTTTGGCCACATATGCGACGTGATGTCCAGCGACATGTTGAGCGCTGCATAATCTGCTTGAAAGCTAAGTCCCGTCTTAACCCCCATGGTTTATATACTCCATTACTAGTTCCAAATGTACCTTGGGAAGATATATCTATGGATTTTATTTTGGGGTTACCTAGGTCTCAGAGGGGGAGGGATTCTATCTTTGTTGTTGTTGATCGCTTCTCTAAAATGGCACATTTTATTCCATGTCATAAGAGCGATGATGCTTCACACGTTGCTGATTTATTTTTCAGGGAGATGTTCGTTTACATGGAGTACCGAAGACTATTGTTGCCGACCGGGATACAAAATTTCTAAGCTATTTTTGGAAGACCTTATGGGCTAAACTTGGCACGAAGTTGTTATTTTCCACCACTTGTCACCCACAAACAGATGGGCAAACTGAAGTTGTCAACCGTACCTTGTCCACCATGCTGCGTGCCGTGCTGAAAAAGAATTTGAAGCTGTGGGAAGACTGCCTTTCACATGTTGAATTTGCTTATAACAGGGCAGTCCATTCCACAACAAATTTTTGTCCATTTGAAATTGTTTATGGGTTTAAACCACATACGCCGATGGATCTTTTGCCTTTACCATTACAGGAACAAGTTAACTTGGATGCTGCGAAGAGATCAGACTTTATCAAGAAGCTACATGATGAGACACGAAGGAATATAGAGAAGAAATCAGCACAATATGCCAAGCAAGCGGACAAAGGTAAGAAGAAGGTTACATTCCAGCCCAGAGACCTTGTATGGTTGCATCTACGCAAGGATCGATTTCCACAACAGCGCAAGAGTAAACTATCTCCTCGGGGTGATGGTCCGTTCAAGGTTCTACACAAGATAAATGATAATGCTTACAAAATTGAGCTGCCACCTGAATATTCCAATGTGAGTTTAACATTCAATGTCAAAGACTTGCTTCCATTTATTGGTGAGCCTGAGTCGAGGACGACTCCTTCTCAAGAGGGGGAGGCTAATGAGGACATTACTAGCATCCACTCTTCTCCACGTTCTAATGAAACTGCAGCTGATATAGTGGGCCCAATTGCAAGGAGTAGAGCCAAACAATTGGAGAAGGAAATCCATTCTCAGGTGAACGTTAACCTTGTGGTTAATAATCAGATTAATTTAAATGAACCTGTTCTGTTGAGTATTTTTTTTAATGTTCTTAGAAATGATGGTGTGCATGAACGGACATGGGATGATAATGGATTCTATCCACCAAATATCAGCAAGGAACCTGGACGTGCAAGAGAGAAGAACGTTCAGCTACCATGAATAACAACCGTTGGAGAGCAAGCAAATAATTCGGAAGTGAGGAATGCATGTGGCCAGCCACTGGGATGCTATACACACACGTTTCCACTTGCATGCAGAAGAATGCCAACCATCCATGCGTCCCACTAGGTCTGGCTACTAATAAAAGTAGTGTTACAACTTCTCACTACATGTTCTCATTTATTTCTTCCAAAACTGAAACTCCACTAGTATTATATAGCCGTGTAATGGGTGACTTCAGGGGACACTTCGAATTTGCAATTCAGAAATACAACTCTTGAGTTTTTGATCCATCGTGAGTCTTGAGAGGCTTGCAAAACTTGTTCTTTCGATTCCTGAGGGAATTGTAGAACGTCGAACTGCGGTTCATCCAGTTCGTGCCTTCACGTCTATACGGCGTGATTGCGTGGGCTGTTTCGTCGGTACGTGGGAGTGTGATTGTCTCGGTAGTTCGTCGTGCAGCAGACTCGCGGTGCATTGCCTCTTCACCAGATCACGCAATGACAAGTTATCAAGATTGTTGATCCTTCGAGAAGATCAGGCCAGAACAACTTGCCACACGTGCTGCATAGGTGTGTGCACATCAACTTCTTAGTAAGAGATGGTAAGATAACTTGCGCCTATTCTTTTTTAAGGTTGTCTCGTGCTTCCATATCTATTTTTTATATCATCTCAATCTTTTGCATCATGATTGTCATCAATCACAAAAAAGGGGGAGATTGTTAGCTTCATGACCATTGAAGACCTTCAAAGGTATGAATGTTGTTGGTGATTGAATAAGAACCATGAAATAACTTGTTGGATGCAGGTATATCACCACTATTCTACACTTCTACGAGTTAGTTGCTGCAAGATGTTTGTGTTCCGAGGGTGTTTCCAAGGAGTTTGCTGGTTCAAGGCTAAGGATGATTTAGAGCCATGTATGGCTTAGCTTTTAGGCCTTGTGTATCTAGGAAACACTGCTACTATTAAGAGGGGTTAGGTCACTCATCTCAATTTTATGGGAATTAGGGTGTGTGGATGCTCTAGGTTTTCTGAGGCACTTGAGTTGTAACGACCGGGTTTTCACTTACCTTTCGATAAGCCCCGATCTCACGTGACATTGCCAATCCCAGGAGTTTGGCATTCACGATATCACAAGCGATCAATCAAGAAACCATAACAGAAATATTAAATAAGAAACAAATTAGAAAATAGTAGAACAGAGTGAAATTATTAGAATAAAATCCTCCAAAGGGGTCCATCAGCATGCAAGCCGGAAATATCTCAGAGCGGATATATCTCTATCGTGAATCCAACAAAAGCAACGGCGGAAGCATCAACATGGCGACAGTAGCGAACCTCCTCCACACAGGCTAGCTCGAGCGCAGGAGCGGACGTCACGGGCCGTCAGAGACGTAGTCGAAGTCAAAGCTGAGAGTATCCTCTGAAAACAACAAATTAGAAAGCCGTGAGTACGAATACTCAGCAAACCGCGTACTACCTAACAACAATGTATGCATGCAAATGGTTTCAAGAATAAAGGCATGGCTCAAGTGCTAAATGCAAGTTTAAAACATTTTATTTTATTTAAAGTATGCAAGAAAGCTTTATTTTCAAACTTGTCAGATTTTATTATCTTGTCCCGCAGAGATCTCCGTTATCTCGGATGGGGGTTCATTTTAATGTCGATGTAATCTCCACACTCGGCCACAGCTCAAAGGCCGGAGTCAAAAACATTTGGAAAAGGAGAGGAGGAAGGAAAAACAAAACTACTCAACGAGGAGCACAACTCAGGGTGGTGTCCTTCCAAAAGGACGTGGCAATGCGCATCGACTAAAACTCTGCAGAGGTTATGCACCTGGACCCACGGGATGCGTCATCGGGAACTACCGTCGTAGCCCCGACGAACACACAAGACCCGTCCACAAGCTTTAACTGACGTCATCCGTCCTCCAGGATAGGGATCCCAAAAGCCTACGCAATCGGGTCCTGGAGCTGTGAAGAGCCTACCACTGATCAGGTAGGGTATCTCGATCTCATGTGGGGAGTCAAAGCTCAACACCACACTAACACTACACCACCAACCCACGGGTAAACAACCAGTCTCGACAAGCTTCAAGATCAAGCCAACTGCCCATACAGGGTAGCGTGGTGTGCATGGTTGTCAACTGAGCGTACAAGGCTCGAAGGACTCGGTCCTTAATTGCCGGGGCAGCCCATCTCTCCAACCACAACTCCAACAACCAACAAACTCGCCGTCAAGGCCGAGGCCTCCAGTGTACCCGCCACAGGTACTCTCATAGGGGCTTCCCGAAAGTCCCCCAGCTTCACATACTGCCTCCTGCCCCCGCTAAATAGTTATGTATAGTTATTTGCAATACTCACACATTTGAAGCACAGTTCAAAAGCAATTAACACAAATTTCATTTTATGGTGATAGGTGTGAGATAAAAATAAATGCGACTAAGCATAGCTAAGTATAAAAGTAAAATAAATGTACTAAAGCAATCCTAAGGTTGATATTTGTGGAACAGTAAATAGGCACGGCTTAAGAATGTTGCTAGCACATTTTAAAATAGTTAGCATGCAAATTAAGGTTGCAAACAAAATATGCAGTTTAAAATGCTGGGAACAAAGTGATCAAGGAACGCGGCTTGCCTGGCAACTCGGGATTGAAGTCGGGATCCGGATCGACGAACTGATCGGGCTCACAGAACTCCTCCTCGGGTACAGCAGCTAATCACAACACGAACAACAGGGATTAGACACTAATTACGCGACAAAGAATAAAACTGGAATTAGAATCTAAATCAAAATTATTAGACTAAACGCGCGCAAAACGTTTCCTGGAACAACCCTACACGATAATCGCGACGGGACAAATTAACGGGACAATTTCGGGATTAAACGGAGATCAAACGGAATTCCCCGGAAATTGTAGATAATCGGGACCACAAGGAATTAGATTAATTGCAGAATAATTAATCGCAGATCAAATTAGCAATTAATCTAACAATTAATCGAAAAGGGAAATAAATTTAGGAGAAGGAAAAATCGTTCTCACCAGGATCTGAAATTGAAGACGAAATCGGAGAATCGGAGACGCGGACTGAAAATCGAAGATTGTAAAAGGGGTCGGCGCGGTGCTTCTCTAGTCGATTCGACGGACAACGCGGTTCTGGGAATCTGGCGCAGGACGACGCAGACCGAGGTAGGACGACGTGCGCGGGAGCAAGGCTGACTCGGACGGGAACAGCAGCTGACACGGGAACTCGGGACGCTGACGGCGACGCAGCTGGACGACAGCGACGACGACGACTCGCAGAAACTCGGTGCA
>BCLG01003331.1:42876-53912 GCA_001602295.1 Zoysia matrella
GCCGCGGGAGCAGATGACGCGACGGCGACGGGCGACGGCGGGATTGAGGAAAAGCAGACACGCGAAACGGGTAGCGGCGGCGCGGAGAACCAGAAAAATAAAACTTGCGGTGGAAAAAAGGAAATGGGGAGAAATGAGATGGGGATTAGGGTTAGAGGGGTATTTAAAGAGGGTGAAAAAAATGGAGGGTTAAAAATTAATCCCGAAATTAATTATTAACCGCGAAATAATTAAAAAGGCTGAAGAGATTTAATTAGAGAAGAAAAATATTTCGAGACCCGAAAATTAATTTAGAAAATTCCGAAAATAATTTTAGTCAAATGTAAAAATTACGTGGACTAAATTATTTCGGGACTAAATTATTTCGGCACCATATTAATTTAGACGAACGGATTTCAGATTTAGACGAAACGAATTCGGAACAAAATATTGAGACAGACAATTAAATTGGAATGAAAATTTAGGAAAAAGCCACTTTATTAATTCGAGAATTCTGGGATGTTACATGAGTGATCAGGAGATATTTGAAGAAGTCAAGGTTCAGCAGCTGAAGAGGTCACTGGACAGTCCGTCGATGTCATTGGACAGCCCGGTGAGGGTCACAGCAAGGAGTTCAGAGAAGATGTTTTCTAGAGGCAGTGAAGCTAGAGTCATCGAACTGTCCGACGGGAGTCATCGGACAGTCTGGTGAGTGCAGGAGCTTGAAGTCCAGAGAGAGGTGCTCTTTGGAGTCATCAAAAAGAAGTCACCGAAAAGTCCGTTGGTCAGAGATCGAACTGTCCGGTGAGTCCCGGAGGAGGTGTCCAGAAGAGGTGTCTCTGCAAATCCAAAAGAGAAGTTCATCGAACAGTTCGGTGATGGTATGCACCGGACAGTCTGGTGTCATATGGAATAGATTCTAGAGAGGATGTTTTCTGCCAGTTGGAGACCAGGAGTCACTGGACAGTCTGGTGGTCCCAGTCACCAGATAGTCCAGTGACTGCAAAAAGTAGACAGCTTTTTGACAATAGCTCTTAACGGTTGTTTCAGGGCTTGGGGCCTATTTAAACCGTTAGAGGAGCTGTTGTGGAGCTTGCTCGCGGTCAGAACAGTTGGAGATCATTTGTTGTGAGCCAAAGTTTATCAAGGGAGAACAAGAGAGCATCTAGTGAGATCTTGAGTGCTTGTGAAGTGTAGCAAAGAGCATCCACGCATTCTTAGACCTTGTAATGCTGAGAGGATTGTCTTCGGCTTGTTACTCTTGGTCTACGACGGCCTAGACCGGTTAGGCGTCGTTGTTTGAACTTCCAAGGAGATTGTGCAAGTCGACATCAAGTTTGTACGCGGTTTCGGGTCCTCTGCTTGAAAAGGACACCAAGATTGAGCATCCGAGCCTTGGAGACTTGCTCGACCGCTTATTTATTGTTTGCTACAGACGGGGCGCCGGTATCTTCACTCCAAGAGTGAAGCGTACCCTTATGAGCATTATTTCGAGAACGATGAGAGGAACCAAGACTCAGACGAGAGTGGTTCAACTAGGATTAGGAGAAGGCGCCATTCTTTCGAGACCTCGGAAAAAATCACTGAGCATCTCTATCACCCTTCTCTTTACTTATCGCATTTACTTTCTTGTGAGTAGTGTGATAGGTTGTTTAATTGCTTCTTTTGGTGGCTCTCGTGCCGAATTGCTTACTAGCTTGATAGGTTGTCTTCTAGCTTCTTTTACTCTTCTTTAGACTTTTCTTGTTAGGAGTTGTTTGCTAGTTTTGCTAGAAACTAGCAATAGAAATAATTTGTCTTAGCAGTGTAAGTGCCTGCTTTAACCCTCTTCTCGGTCAATCTTTTCAGAGAATCTGCGTCGATTCTATGCTTAATAAAATCAGCTAAGTTTTTCATGCATCTTTTATCTTCCTTACTATTTTGAGCGGTGAAGCGAGGCCGACCGGGCCGCCCTTCAGCACCCGGGTGCTAGTCTCAGTGTCCCCTCTCAGGGGTCAGAAAGTCCGACCTCTTCGCTCTTTGTTTTGAGGCCCTGTGCCTCAATTTCTCACCCTAAGGCTCGGTGCCTTAGTCTTTCGTTAAGGCTTCATGTCTCTTCTCGTTTCCTCGGGGCGGCCTGACCCCTGACCAGTGCCGAGCTTCGCGGGTGACCCTTGGATGTGCTAAGTGATCGCAAGTGCTCTCGTTTAAGTTTTTCTTACGGCTAACGATTGACGACCTAGAGTTGGTGACGCTCTACGGCTGCATCGAGCCCAACACTTGACCCTACGAGCTACACTCGACCCAATCGCATGATCAACGCCCAACGGAGCTCGAAAAATGTTATGTGCGAGGCATCCAAAAACACAGCAAAGGGATCGAAAACTTGCTTATTTACATAACATCAAAATGTTCATTACAAGACCCAATACAAAAACTACGACTAACTTCAACAGACATCTAAGGACGCCCGCTGCAGGTGGGGCAGGTGCTCGAACCGCTCTTGGAGAAGCTTTGCCCCGTTGAAGCCTGCGATGATCTCTCACGCCGAGGGCTTCATCTCAGCCTCCAGTGCCCTCATTTGCTCGTCCTACAACCCGGCGGCAAATCCTTCGACGATGCGGCCGAAGTCAGCGTCTAGGTAGTGGGAGCGTGTCAACGCCAGAGCCAACGAGGCCCCATCCTCGAGTGCGGTCATCAGCATGGCGGCGATAAGCCCCGGGAGCTGCCGCATCATGTGCACCACGTACTCCGCCGAGAGGGAGTCTTCGTGCATGCCAGCGAAGATCCGGTGGAGTAAGCGGCGACCCGCCCCCCGCAGCGCGAGAGAAGTGTCAACCTAATCTGCAACAATTGCACGGATCAAGGGACCGACCCCTGCAATGCTTCAACAAACAAAAGGGTGAAAAACACTCACCATCCCGCTCCTTCCTGGCGGCCTCGAGAGCAACCTTTGCCTCGGCCAAGTCCGCCTGGAGCTGGGTGATTGTGTCCTCCCTGGCCATCCGCACCGCATGGACCTCGGCTGCGGCCTGCTGCGTTGCCTGTAGCTCCTTCGAGAGTCGCTCGACCACCGTCTCAGCAGCAATGTGCTTCGAGTTGATCGCGTCTCGATCCTCGAGGGCGTGGCGACACGTCTCCTCGGCCCCAATAGCGACACTCTCGGCATTTTCGCGATCTCCGTCGGCATGGGCCTGAAGATCCTTGAGGTGCTGTACCTCTGAGGCATGTTGGGCAGCCTGCTTTCGAAGCTCTGAACAAAGGATGAAGTCCCTATCAAACCCTGACTCTCAAACGGTAAAAATCGAAAGGTATGAGTTAATTTATGCGCGATCATCTCTTTCGTGGAGGCGAGCTCGGAGGAAAGCCTCCTGCTCTCCGACCGCGCGGTCATGGCCTCCAGTTGGGCCTGGTTGGCCTCCTCGAGCGCGATGCGGCTCGACTCCCAGGCAGCATTGAGCTGGTGGTGGAGTCGAAGCGTGACGTCCCTCGACGCATCGCGGCCGGCCCTCGCCTGCTATAGCTCCTTCTGGTAGGCATCGACCTCGGTCTGCATGGCAAAGCCACGAAGTGGCTGACCCACCACCCTGGCAAGATTTTTCTGCAAAATGACACAACTCAACACCGTAGTGAACAGGTTTGACTAAAAAACCCAAAGCATTCAGAAAGCTTACCCGACACTTCAACAGGTACGGATCGTCGAAAAGCTCTCGGCACTCGGTCATGTCACCAAGCAGCTTGTGAAGACCGAAGCACACCACATAGGAGAGGCGGCGGACTTCGGCCTTTCGGTCGTTGTAGACCTCGAAAGCCCCAGTCATGCCTCAGGCGGGAGATCGCCTCTTTCCTCCGACCCTTGGGCACCCGAGGTCGAGGGGCCGGACGCCGTCGCAGCAAGCGATGGCGCCGCCGGTCCCTTCACCATCTCGGCCCCCCTTCCAACCGGGCCTTCTCTGTGACCTCGGCCGCACCAAGCTGGACCGTTTCCGTCAACGACCCACGACGGCCTCCAAAGCCGGCTCCTGCGAGCCCACGTCAGGGTCAGACAGGGGAACTTCCGGTCGCTTCCCGGTGGTCTCCGCGCTCAACCCCCTGCACCCTCGGCGTCGGTGGGTGGGGTCTGGCTGGTTGGCTCTTCGTGGAGCGGGGACGAGGGCATTTCCCTAGGCCCTTCGGCGTGAACAATCGGGGACGACGCAGGCTCGTCCTCGACATCCATCATCTCGACTTCCCCACTGGCGCGCCTCCTCCAGGACTTCGTCGGTAATAGTTGGGGGAGGCGGCAGCAGAATCGCTCCATCGACCCCCGGAGTGGTGAACGGTGGATCTTAGATCGGAGCCGTCGGCGGCGGCGTCAACGCACGCGCTGCAGCCTCGACGCTAGCTTCGACTTCCTCGTCACCGGCCCCAGACGTCGACGTGGGGACGATTGCAACGGCGCGCAAGGCAGCAACCGACGACGGAGGCCTGAAAAATCTCAAAACAGGTCAGGCACAGACTAAGCCAAATGATGTTAACGACTTAGTTAAGGTGCAAAAACTTACGTCTTCGACTAGCGAGTCAGAAACCTTTGAACCCGAGGCAGCGCCGGTTGGCCCGTGCCCGGGGGCTGAGCCACTACCGCGCCCACTACTAGGACTGTGGTGGCAGCAGGAAGAGCATCAGATTCGGCTTCAGCGTCCTCCGAGCCCTTGGTCCTTGTCCTCTTCGACAGGGGCGAGACCACGTCCTCAGAAGACGCCGAGCTTCCAACATCAATAGGGACCACCGACTGCGATCCTGTGCCCCCAGAGGTCGGGGTCGGGACCCCTGACCACGCCCTCGTCAGCGGCAGGGACCCAGCCGGCAGAGTGCCCGCCGAGCCTTGGGTCGACGGGGCGACTGGCAGGGCAGCCACCGAGCTACCGCTGAGGAACTGCCTGGAGCCCCCACCTCACCGTTTCCGAGCAACGGCCTTCTTCTTCTTCTACACAGGGGCCGGAGACGCGCCCGCTGCTCTCGTCCCAACCACATCTGCGCCATCCAACCCTGTAGCGGGTGTGGTCTTTGACAGACCCCACGACGACGACAACGACTAAGTCTACAACTCCTACCAATGACCGACCCAAGCTACACTACGAATTCAAATAATGAAGACAGGAGGGAGCCAACTTACCAGGGTCCGGCGGTCTTTGTCCAGAGGCAGAGGCCCCTTGATTATTTCGTCCGCGACCTCCCCCTCGAGCAGCCTGGTGACCCACTTCACAATGTGCTTCTCCTCCAGCTCCGTCCCAACCACCTCTCGGATGTTGTCATCTTTCTCAGCGTACTCGCCCATGGGCGGGATCTGGAGGCGGAGCGGCAGGGTGCGGCGCCGCATGAACGTGGCGATGACGACAGCGCCATTCAACCCCTCCGACCGCAGCAGCTCGATTCGACGCAAAAGCGGGTCCAGGGTCTGCTTCTCCTCGACCAACAGCTTCTCCTTGCATGCGTCGGTCATCTCGACGGATGCATCGCGGAGAGCCTGAGTCTGGGGTCAGAATTGGTGATGTAAAACCAGTCATCGTGCCAGCCCTTCAACGATGTCTTCAGCGATACCTTGATGTACTTCCTGGCCTCAAAGTTCCGGAACATGATCGCAGCGCCGCTGTCCAACCGCTAGCTGACGCGGAAGAAGTAGCGCCAGAGGTTGAGGTTCGACGCGATCCCCAAGTACACCTCGCAGAGCATGATGAAGACCGCGATCTGGAGGATGCTATTCGAGTTGAGGTAGTGGAGGCACACGCCGTAGTAGATGAGCAGCATGCGGAAGAAGACACAGGTTGGCAGCGCCAGCCCACGCTCGTGGAAGGCGAGGAAGCTGACGACTTGTCCGTCTGCCGGCGCCGGCACCTCCTGGCCCTCCGCCGCCTCCCATTCGGAGACTTCCTTCGTCGGTAGCACGCCGGCATTACGATACGACTCAAGCGTCTCCTCTGAAACAACGGACTTCTTCCACGCAATGTCCACGACGACGATGAAGAACCGATGCGACGGCTGGCGCGATCGTGGCGGCGACGAAGATGGCAATGGCGAGATCGAGCGCAAGAGCAGGGAGAAGCAAGGCTTTTCGGAAGCGAAGGAAGGAACTGGCTAGGTGGATTTCCAAATCCCTCGCACCGTCCTTTTTAAAGAAGACCGGGGGCGAACGTTTCTCACCCCCACGACTCACGATGCGCGACGCGACAGCACGGTACATGGGCCATCATGGGTGCGCGTGGCGACGTGCACCCACAACGCCGGCACCCCGCCCTCTGACAGGTAGGACCGGGAGCCACCTCACCGTCTCCGCCGCGAAGGAGATGACGTATGCGTGCCAAGCGCACCAGTAAATGGCTGTCAGGCGCCAGTCGATGGGACGTGCACGCACGAATCATTGTGCCCCCTAAGCCGTCGGATCGGAGACGATCAACCGTCCGGATCGCCCAACGGTTACAATTCCCAAATGCATTATCTGCCGTCCATGTGGGCGCTGCGCAGCCATGTGATCGTCAGAGCCGTTACCGACATCCGTCACTAACGCCGTGTGATAAAATCTCACGGACCCAGGCAGACGTGGGTCGAACGCCGAACCGATTGGCTCGACACCTACCTAGAGCGCTGATCGTGAAAAATGGCCGACCTGTCTGGCCTGACCTAGGCGCGATGCCCATCATGAAACGAGAACGGTCTGACTGGCCCAATCTAGGCATTCATCCCAACACTCGACGGACGACGAATGTCGGCTCCAATCGACCCCGATGGTCGGATATTTCCATCTCGAGGACTAATCCCCCGATCGACCATTTGGATCGCTCGGGGGCTCGAGGGCTACTCCCTACAGGCGCGCTCGCGCACACCCGCAGGATTTTTACATGAAGAAAACAAAGATCGAACCCCCGATAGACCCTTTGGATAGCCCGAGGGCTCGGGGGCTACGTCCTACGGGCACGCACCCATAGGATCAACAAATGAGGACCGAAAACCGAGCGAAGACTAAACCCCCAACCGACCCTTCGAGTTGCCCGGGGGCTCGGGGCTATGCCCTACGGGCGCGCTCGCAAGCTACCATAGGCTCAGGCATCGACAACCATCGAAGACCAGCCCCGCACTGCCTCAACAAAGGCTTGCAAACAGTGCAGGACATGAGGGCTACTGTCGGGATTATGTACCCCAGGTACCTATGAACCCGGGATGAATACAAAGACTCGACCACGAGCTATGGCCCACTGACCAAACTACAGCCCACGAAGGACTTCACTGCATCAAGCCACAGAAGAGCGTCCCGACCCCTGGGGTCAGGATCGCACGAACACGACAGTCCGACCACCGAAAGGTCGGAGACATGTAACGACAAGACCCAACCAATCAATGGCTCAGAAGCCAGTGCTCCCGCCCGACCCTCAGGGGTCGGGCCGCCTTAACGGTCAACTTCTGGCGAGTAAAGAGATTCCTGACAACGTGCAGCAGGAGGTAGAGCAACCCCGCTAGAGGTAAAGCGTTTCAGAAGAAGGTAAAGCATCCAGACGATGGGTAAAGTGTTCCTGCGGATGGTAAAGCTAAACGAAAAGTGTCCTTTGTCTCCTATGACTAGACAAAGGACGATCGAAGAACACCGACAGCCTGCTCCGACGCCAGCGGACGCTAGATGATCATCTTTGACGACGATCGTGGCCCTACCCGTTAGAGGGCCGCTAGGTCCGACTCTTATATAAAGGGGTACCGGAGGCCTTAGATGATGAGTTCGAACAAGTCGCAGTAAACACATCCACATACGCATGCTAGGGTTTTTGCTCGTGCCAAGGCCCTTCTGCCATTGTACTCGTATTCGTAATTTCAATCAATCCACTCACTTCTGGATGTAGGGTATTATGTCTCTGTGGTGGCTCAAACTAGGCTAAACTCTAAATCTTTCGAAGATTAGGCCGCCTCGAATATGAATAGCGCACCAAATCTCTCTACGATTACGTAAATTCTATTGTGCCGAGTGAAATGAACTTTTTCATTTGTATATGTCAGCTGGCCATATAATTCTTATTCTGTTGCTAGACCAGTTTGATCGAATCAGGTTCTTGATACCTGATCAACTACCGTGCATTTTGGATGGATTGAATCAAATTATCGCCTATGTGCGCGGCACCCTTAACAAAAATCCCATCCCATGCCATGGATTGGAAACAAATCTCCTAAATTCTTGCCAACAGAATTCTCAGCCAATCGCAATATCCTGGCGACGGGAGCTCATTCTTTATCTTCAACCCTATCCCATATATCGGAGCACCGCCTCGCCATCTGATAAACCTTCTGACATCTCATCCCCAACGCGCCGCCTCGTCCCAGATGTGCTGAACCGCGCCGCCATTCTCAAATTCCTGAATGCCGCCTGAATGACTCTCCACGATGCACATTTGGCTAGTTGGCAACTGCATCTTCTTCTCGACAGAAGCTCCCTCTCCGTACCCGCACCGCCGGCCGCTGCACCGTGCTTCTTCCGGTCAGGTACAGCACCCACTAGACCGCGGATTCTACCTGTATGCCGCAAAGCTACATCCCTTTCCAATATCCCGTCAGTAATTTTGATTTCATCATTGCACTAATCCAACGCCGGCTTTGTTGTATTTTCATCCTTCTATGCAATTAATTTCTGGTTCCTCAATGCACGTGTTTCTCTCACCATGCAGGATTCGTACATCCAAGAACCGGGAGGGTGGCTGCATTGCATTAATCGAAACTGAATACTGTGCTTCGACAAGATTGAATACGCACGTATGACGGCCGTGATGGGGTGCTGTTCTTCTTCGTCGTCAATGGTATTTCGCCGAGGCCAGGGATCTCGCTGAGGCGTCCGTCTGGGCGCAGCTCCTGCATAGCTCCACCGCAGCTTGGCTCCTGGGAAAGTTTCTATACTGATCCCAGCTTACGCTTGCCTCAGCCGCTTCGACGAGTTCCACCTCGCCATGCGAAGCTCTCCGCGTGCGCACCCACATCGACGCGCGGGCTCTAGCCGCTCATCGTCTCCTGCTTCAGCGCATGACTCTACCCACACGCGGCGTTGCGCCGGACCTCATCATGCACGGCTGCTACGTCGGCGCGTATCTGGACTCTGCAGCGCCGGCTCACCCGGAAGTTGAAGTTCACGTTCAAAACGCTCGACGGCAACGTTGAAAGCCTGAACCCGTCATGGCCATGGACAACATCGTCTTCCAGGCCTTTGATAATTAATGAAGGTGGTTTTCCCGCTAGCTCCGAGGCATTGCTGGAGTCGGCCAGCGGGAAGCGGCGGTGGACGTATGCTCAGTGTTTTGCTCAGGAAACAACATAGAAGAAACCAAGTCATTTGGACCTACTGATACTAACCAGTTCATAAGTCGAGTTGAATTGCTAGAATGTACATTGTAAAGTGATGAAAAAGTGATTGTAATCCCATCCACCAAAAAATTGGTAGGATCATACTAACACTGGTTTATGTTCTCTCAAAAAGATCAACCTGTGTTTGCATGATATTTTTGCACATTGACTCTTACACTTAATGTTTATAAAAAAGTTCTAAACCAGTTACATGTTCTTCTCAAATAATGTCAATTTTTCACATTCTTGCAGATTAATGTAATACACTGCGCTTCTTTTTTTCTTTTCAGCTAACTTTGAGCATAGTGGAACTTTGAATTACTCAAAATCACCTGATGCTTCACAGGGATCTGTTGTTGTTTCCAGTGTCACCTTCCTCTTGTGTCTCTGTTCCTTCTAGAAAAGATGACATTTATGTCGTTAAAGTAGGACCTAGATTCTGAAAAAATTCCTAAGAGATCTCATGTGTGTAATTGTCATTATCTGTGAACTATTCTTCCAGTGTTAGATGCTTCAGATCCTGCAGATGCTGAACTTTCAAACATAATATCAGATTTATTGGCATGGTTTACGCAGAACTCTCTCTGTTAAGTGTGCAAACAATTACTCCCTCTGGTTTTAAATTATTAACACCGTTGACTTCTAACGTCAATTTTGACCATTCCTCTTATTTAAAAAATTTATTCAAATATGTAAAATTTTATTATTATTTAATTTATCATTGGTGGAATTTAAATCAAGACTAATAATTTTATACGTTTGAACAATTTTTTTTGAATAAGAGAAATGTCAAAGTTGATGTTAAAAGTCAAAGGTGTCATCCTTCTCTGATGAGCTTTCACTTGATGGTTCATATCATGCAGCCGCTTTGACTTTGCAATTAGATCAACATATTATTTTTTATTGAACTTTTGACCAAAAAATTGTTGTCATTGTTTACATAGGTTTCTGCTCTGTTAGGTATGCCAAGGATTCGTCAGTCTGTGAGCATGGAGATTATTAAGAGAAAAAGGATGCTGAGCTTCAGAGTATACGAAATCCAGATATGCTACCATTGAAATCAAAGTTTTTGGAATTCAGCTGCCTGAATAAGATAACCTGTTTATAATGAATTTATTCTGCGCATCTTTAAATATGGGACGCTGAACAGTGTTGTCAAGGTCTTCCAAATTGGTTTTACTTTCTTCTCAGTTGCAATATGAATCTGATGGCTCCCGCCCCCCTCTAAATTTCAACCCGACTAATTACTGGATCAGTAATAAATAAAGTCCTCTATATACTCAAATTATTTATTGATAATGTAGTAGATTGATGTTTTAAGGGATGATGAGGCAAAAATTAGTATCTGCAGAAGCATCTGGTTTGGCTTTGCAACTATCAGCAGATTATTGTGATGGTCTCAATTATTCCGTTGCAACTATTTAGAAAAATAGAAATTTCAGAACTCATAATTTTGCAAGTCACAAATGGTAAGTCTCATAAAAAAAAGTTTTTAGAACTCACAACTTTGGCAAGTCTCAAGCAAAAAAAATTGAACAGGAAACTTTGAGGTTCAAGTTTCATATGGTTTCTATGCCGTTGTGTCTGCTCAACAGAACATGATCAAACTGTCGTGACAAATGTGCAAATTTTGATTCTTTTTATTTCAATAAACAAGTCGTGCACTGCACGCTACCCAAAATTAGCACCTGTGTACTGCGCCTTTGTAGCCAGCATTGCACCTGGAAAGT
>BCLG01003332.1:0-10836 GCA_001602295.1 Zoysia matrella
GCGTTTGGCAGTCATTATCAAATTAGCAATTCCTTGTCCAACATCACGGCAGAAGAATCCAGCACTTGTTTCAGATATTAAAAGGGTGGCAGTGATATTTTACACACATTGCTGCGTAATAAATAATAAGTGATTCTCCAAAACAAGAGCTACCTTGAAAAAATATGTCCCTATCCGTTGCTGAACGAAAAATCTATATCCTGGCCTTTCAGCTTCAAAAACGCTGCAAAATAATTAGTTCTAATAAGCATAACTCTGATAAATCAATTAGCACACTACTTTGCTCGTGTTGGTTGGTCCAGCCTAATGTCGTCACCACTATAAGATTAATGCATTACTTGTAACTCGATTGCAAACATGTCACAAAAATAATAACTAAATTATTAATACAACAAGTTAGATATATCAACTTTATTTGGCCAAAAGTAAGACTATTATAGCTTTCAGATAAAGTCGGACACACACTCTGCTTGCACAGGGATAAAGACCATATCCCAAGCCTGAACAAGTTGGGAATGATAATTAACTATTGTAGAGAACTAGAGATCACTAATAGCTGCTCTATGACAATTTGTCAAATAATCATGAAGCTAACTTCCACACAACAACAAGAGAAAGGTGTTCCACAAACGAATATTTGCTGGACACGAAACAAAACTGGTATATTGTGCAAAAAGAATAAAAAAGGTGTTCCTCTCAGTGAAGGTTGCTCGACGAGAAATATAACTAAGGTACGTCAAGTAAAACTGTGTAATCTAAACAGTACTGCTAGAAGAGAAAAGGATTCTGCTCCATTTTTAATGTTTCTACAGATTTTACGTGCTTGACAGAAGTCCATAAGAAAGCCATAAATTATTAGAATTATGCTGTGGTTAAAATGTTAATAAGTTTTTGTGATCCTCACAGAATTGTTACTGTACACAACTCACCTGTTTGGAAGGGCATCATAAGCATGTCTAACACGCCCAATTCAAGGAGATCTGGAGTTGCTGATCCTCCACTGAGTCGAGCACGCGGTGCTAACATGCCGACTAAAGCTACATTAACAACTACACCTACCAACATATCCGCGGCATACAACTCAAACTCCGACCAGAACTCCTCCCCTCTCTTCTGAACCTCTGCGAAAAACACTATCAATGACTATCTGCAATGCATTCCATGACACCAACAATCAACATCTTATCGACAAACAATCAAAATACAAGGCCAAGTAAACAGCTAAAGCTACCTCTGTCCCGATTTTGAAGAGGAATGCAGGGTTATCAACCAGCATCCTGTTCCGGAGAAGTTAGAGGATCGAATGGCAGGACCCAGGGGCCAAACCGACGCCTTCCACATGGAAAATAACATTACAATTAATTTCAGACGAATCCCCATGGAATCACCTTACGAACAAAGGGACAATTGCTTACCTGCACGTCCAAGTATCTGAGAAGCAGAAGCTTCTGGATACCGACGGACTTGGCCGCCTCCACCATATCCGCTGGCAAGCTGGGCAGGCTAACCCCACGCTTCTCCGCCTCTTGCACCACCTGATCGAATCTCAGGATGGGCCCGAACTCATCGTCACCTTAATTGCCCTCACCGCCACCGTCGCCTCCTACAGGGCCCCCGACGGGAACTTCCCATTCCCGCCAGCCTCTACGTCAACATCAGCCCCGCCCACCTCACCGCGCGTCTCCGGAAGCGCGCTCTGCGCAGCCGAGCCAGAGCCACCCGCGGCGACTTCCTCCGCCTCCGGGACGACGACGGCAACCGACGCCACGCCATCCGAGTTCGCCCGCGGTGGTAGCACCAGGTCGGCGCGAACTCTACAGGAGACGCTACACCACCGCGCGCACGGTCGGAAGCTGGTAACCCGCCACCCGACCAGACCGGCAGCGCTGGGGCGGCATTTGGCTACGCCGAGGCCGCCCACGCCACCCTCGAGGCGCGCGCCCGCGCCCGAGAATGTCATCCTCATTCACATTGCTTGCACCGGAGAGTGACGAGGAAGGAGGTAGCGGATCAAGAACTTCTGCCCGGATGGGGTTGGGTCACGCGATTATCCCAACGACCGACGAGGATCGGTAGCGGCGGCACGGCGGGAAGCAGAAGCGTGAGGACTAGTGAGGGGAATTTTTTTTTTAAAATCGGAGGGAGGGTATTGATTGGGTTTCTTTCGGGCTTGAGATGATTCGCTGGCTGCCGGGGCCACACCACCGCTTGTCGTGTAGTGACGGAGTTGTGCATGACTGACTAGTGGGGCAGGGTCATAGGTCGCCAACGGACCGTGCCGGCCCGAGCCCAGCCCCTTCTCCAAAGCGGTCCAGCACCGCTCATTAAATAATCGAGCAATGCATGTCGATCTAAGTCAACTTCATTTTTTTGAAAAATTATAAAAAAATAATTATATAATATTTAAAATATTAAATTTTAAACATAAATTGATCAAATTACATATATTTAACGTTGAGCTAGTTTGTGTGCTCTTGCTACGCCACAGACAAAGCAACGTGATGTCATTCATATTTGATAAAAAACAACATATTATTTTTTTAATAAATAAATGTAACATAACATAAGTTCGATATGATATAGCTAAGACCAAATGAATCATTAAATTGTAAACTTCATCAAAAAATTTGATTTTCCGTGATACAGGAAAAGTAACCTCAGATATTTTTGATAGAACCCTTCTTGTCTCATTCAAATTAGATGCTAACAATTGGACCAAAAACTCTCTCTAGAGTGTTATACCATTCCATACACACGCAGTATAATAATAATGTAAACAATAAATACATGATTAATTTTTTAAATTATATTTAATAATATATATTAGTATCTTAACATGAACTTATAGTTCATCTCCTTCACTTCAGTACTCCGTCACATATAGTACTTTGTTCTGATGATTAACTGTTAAAACGTAATAATCCCATAATGTATATATATATTTACTACATATAAAATTTATAATATAATATAAATAACAAAAAATACCTATTTCTATCTTTCATTCTTTTATCCATGACGGTTTTATACTATCTCTTGAAATCGTGCTTTGACATATTCATTAGTGTAATGGTCTCATGAAAGAATTGTGTTCCCATTTCTTGATTAAAAAAAGAAAATTCAGACAATCTGGTAGCAAGAGGAGCACCAGCAGACCCATAAACAAAAGGCTACAATTAATTAGTACTTAGTTGCAACGCTGATAAAATATTGATTAAAAAAGCAATAGCATAAATTTTACAAAACTTCACAAGATGACCCAATATCATTATGTTGATAGATATCTGAATATAAATTTTACTCCAAAGATAATAATCATGACAAAGAAAGAAAAAGAAATAAAATAATAATCTAAAAACTCCCTTATTGCGTTTAAATCTTCCCTTAAAAACACCAAATTAATAATAATCTAAAAAAAAGAATGTGTCTGCATGTGCTTAACCATGATAACAAAATTCAATACTTATTAAAAGAACATGATGTGTATGTCGTATCGCAAACTTCTAACCCTATCCATATTTACCCTATGGTGGGTTTAATTGTACAGTAAAATCTTAGTAATAACCTTATTGCACAAAATCAGATCTAGCTCAAAATTAGACACTGGAAGTTACCATCGAGAAAAAGGGGAGAGCAGGACAGCTAGTGCGTCGAACTGGTGAAGGAGTGGCAATGGCCAGGGCGAGGCGTCGAACTGGGGACAGGGCGGCGGCGTCGGGGCGGGGCGTCGAACCGATGACTTGGCGATGGCGGCCAGCAGGCGAGGCGACGAACTGGAGATGGGGCGCTGGCAGCCGAGGCATGGCGTCGATCCATAGACAATGTTTGAAAGTTTTAGTTGAGCTAGGTGCATCTTTAGATTTAGAGTTAGACCGAAGAGTATCAAATTGAACTTCAAAGTATTTATGGGCCTTTTTCAAGGCATCATAGTCTCTTTGAAGGGCACCACATGAACTCTCAAGACATTTACAAGTCTCTTTGCATGAGGCAAGTTGTTGATCTAACTCTTTATTTTTATTTTTTTCTAGAGTTAGAAGATTCTCAAACTCAAGTTTTCTCTTCTTTTTAAGAATGAACAAGTCTTCTTGATTCTTAAGAATCTCATCCCTCTCAACTATTTGATCCATAAGTATTTTGATTTTAGTGATAGCATTTTAACTTAAGCCTTTAAGCAAGGCCTCATCATCTCTATCACTTTCTAATTCCTCATGACTATTAACATATTTATGAGAGAGGTTGGATTTGGTTTTTATGTTATGCTTGCCCTCATTTGCCATCAAGCATGTGTGAGAAGTGCTCTTGCTCTTGTTGAGGTTGGTGAAGAGAGAATTACTTAACGAAGATTCTTTGATGGCAAATGTAGCAATGCCTTCATCATCCGAATCGGAACTCTCCTCATTTGAGTACCATTCATTCCTATATGGGCATCACCGGTGTACTTCTTCTTTGAAAATTTCTTGTCCTTGTTGAAGTACTTCTCCTTCTTCTTGTCATCATCTTCTTCTTTTTCTCATGTGGGCAATTAGCAATAAAGTGCACATACTTCTCACAATTGTAGCAAACTCTTTTACCTCTTGTCTTGGGTTTATCTTTCCTCTTGTCATCACGGTAATTGCGCTCTTTTCTCATAATCTTCTTGAATCTCTTGACAAAGAGAGCCATGTCTTCAGCATCAAGGTCAGAGCTTTCATCTTCATCACTTGAGCACTCTTCAACTATTTTCTTGCCTTTGCTCTTCTTGCTAGCCTTGAGTGCTATGTCTTGATTCTTTGAGCTTGCGGTGCCTTTTGACAAACTCTTTATATATTGAGCTTCCTTTTCCATCATCTCATGGTTGATAATCTTTCCAAGCGTGTTCCTAAACGTGTAATCATCTTCTTGACAACCTCATGATCACTCCATTTTTTGCTTCCATAGGTTCTAATCTTGTTGACGAGAATCTTGAGCCGGTTACATCTATTGAGGGGTCTCATTGTCTTCCATCATAAATCATCTCAATTCTCCCTCAATCATCTCAATCTTACAATTCTTATGGTCTTGGTGCCTTCATGAGCAACTCGAAGAGTATCCCAAATCTCTTTTGCCGAGTTCAACCCATCAACCTTGTTGAACTCTTCTTGATTGAGCGATGAGAGAAGAACCATCATCGCTTGAGCATTTTGGTGGAGATCTTGTTCTTGTTCCAGAGTGAGTTTTTCATCGTCATCACTATCTGAATATTTAATACACGTACAAACAATATCCCAAATACTCAGGTGGAGCGAAAATAGGTGATACTTCATGTTGTGTTTCCACTTGGTGTAGTTCACCTCATCAAATTGAGGTGGTTTACCAATGGGTAACGACAAGAAGTTTGTGTTAGAATTATGGTGAGAATAATTGAAAGGGTCTCAGAATAGTCCTTTTTAACTCTCTTCTTCTTTTTCTTCTTCGCCTCTTTGGCCTTCCTCTTGAGGAGTGAGAAGGATTTCGCATTACTCTCATTTGAAGAAGAGTGTTCAATCTCTTCGCTTGATTTTTCGCTTGCTTAGCTTGATTCCCTTAGACCCATCATCTTCTCTTCAAGCGGTTAAGCTCGATTCGGAGAGTTCGGCTCTGATACCAATTGAAAGTTGTCTAGAGGAGGAGTGAATAGGCAACCTAAAATAATTTTTGAAAAATCAAACTCAACGAACTGTCAGACCACCGGAGTCTCTGGTAATGTGCCGGATGCTCCGGTCACCAGACTGTTCGGTAACTTGCTGGACACTCCGGTCAAACAGGCACTTGAACGAAATTTGAATCTAAGCAAGTTTTATTGAGTTATAGCAAATTCCACTGAATCAAAAGACTAGAATATGATATAAGAAGTAGATCTAAGCAATTAAACAAGCTAGAAACTAGTGAGCAAGTAGATCGAAGCAAATCTATGAATATGAACAACAAGAACAATATGAACTTGCAAGAATGAAAAAAAGCACGAGGACACACAAGATTTTACTCCGAAGTTCGAATCCACGAAGGAACTCTACGTCTCCGTTGAGAGGTTCACAAAGAACCGGATCTCACTCGATCCTTTCTCTCACTCAACCAACCACAAAGGTGAGGTTGATACAGGGCTGCCAGGAGGTGGGGTGTCAAATTGGATACAAGGCAGCGACGGCCGAGAGGCGGGGCATCGAACTGGAGCTGAGGCGGGGCATCGAACCTGAGAGGGGCGACGGTGGCGACGCGGGTGGGGCGGCGAACTGGACATGGGGCGGGGTGTTGAACTAGAGACCAGGCGACAGCGGACGAGTTGAGGCGTCGAACCGGTGACTTGGCAGCAACTGCCGTGAGGTGGGGCGTCGAACTAGTGACAGGGCAGCGGCGGTCGAGAGGCAAGGCATCGAATTGGAGACAGGGCCGCAGTAGCTGGGGCGAGGCGTCGAACCGCAGATGGGGCGGCAGCAACCGGGAGGCGGGGTGGCGATGGCCGGGGTGGGGCGGTGGTCGGAAGAAAGGGTAGAGGGGTCACATGAGAGGCGGATGAAAAGACCAATAGGAGACGAGAGGCTGAAGATACAGTGTGACTGTAACATCCCGAATTTTCGAATTTAATAAAATGGTGATTTCCTCGAATTCCGTTCCAATTAAATTGTCTGTCCCAATTTTCGTTCCATTCAAAAATCATTTGTACCAAATTTCTTTCCGTTCAATCCGAAATCTGTTTATCAAATCTGATCCGGTGCCGAAATAATTTAGTCCGCGTAATTTTTACGTTTGGACTAAAATTATTTCTAAAAATTCCCTAATTAATTTTTGGGTCTCTAATTATTTTCTTTAATTAATCTCTTCAGCTTTTTAAATTATTTTGCGGCTATTAATTAATTTCCAGATTTAATTCCTAACCCTACCCTATTTTTTTACCCTCCTATTTAAACCCTTCCATTCTTATCCGCTTTTTCTCATCCTCATTTCTCCAGAAAAATCCCCAACTGCCGCACCTCCCTCGCGCCGCCTCTCTCCTTGAGCTGCTCGTCGCGTGCGTCGCCCGTCGACCTTGGTCTCCGCGCTGTCCCCACTGCTCACTTTGATCCCCGCGCAATCCTCAGCCGCGCGCGCGCCTGTCACCATTCCCGCCACGTGTGGGACCCTAGTCGAGTCGCTCGCCGAGTCGCCCGTCGCGCGTCGGTCCCCGCGCCGTGCTGCCGTCTCCACATGGACCCCGTTGCGCGGCCTCGTTCTTCGTGTCGTTTCGTCGATCGAAAGCCCCCGCGCTGCAGCCGTCGATTCTCGACGCCGTCTACTGCCCGCTTTGCTCCGCGTGACGCCTCGACGCCTCAGCCGTTTCTGTCGCCCGTTCCCGTCGCCATCGTTGTAAGGAGATTCCGCTGCTTGGTCTACGCGTCCGGAGCCGGCCACTTGGTTTTTCGTGTCGCTGGTCTCCGTCACGCACCGCGCCGATCTCCAATACTCCGGTCTTCAAGTTCTCGATCTCCGATTCTCCGGTTTCCAATTTCGTGGTGAGAAATTCCTCTCGCTTCAATTCCTTTTCCTTTCGATTAATTGATTAGATTAATTGCTAACTTATTCTGCGATTAATTATTCTGCAATTAATCTAAATCCTTGAGGTCTCCATTGTCTACAATTTTTGGGAAACCCGTTTGATTTTCGATTAATCCCGAAATTGTTCCATTAATTTGTCGCGTCACGATTGTCGTGTAGGGTTGTTTCGGGAAATGTTTTACGCACGTTTAGTCTAGTAATTTCGATTTAGATTTAATTCCAGTTCTATTATTGTCGTGTAATTAGTGTCTAATCCCTCTTGTTTGTGGTGTGATTGGCTGCTGTTCCTGAGGAGGAGTTCTGTGAGCCCGATCAGTTCGACGATCCGGATCCCGACTACGATCTCAATTTGCCAGGCAAGCCGTGTTTTTTGATCACTTTGTTCTCAACATTTTTAAACTGCATGTTTTGTTTGCAACCCTAATTTGCATGCCAACTATTTTAAAATGTGCTAGCAACACGTGCCTATTTACCGTTCCACAAATATGAACCCTAGGATTGCTTTAGAATATTTAGTTTAATTTCATGCTTAGCCATGCTTAGTTGTATTTATTTTTATCTCACACCTATCACTATAAAAAAGGAATTTGTGTTAAATGATTTTGAATTGTGATTCAAATGTGTTAGTATTGCAAATAACTATACATAACTATTTAGCGAGGGCAAGTTGGAGTATGTGGAGCTGGGGGACTTTTGGGAAGTCCCCGTGGGCGTACCTGTTGCGGGTACAACGGGAAGATCTGGGCTGGGATCTTTCCGTGAGACTTGTTGTTGGCGTTGAGGTTGGAGATGGTGTCTGCCCCGGCAATTAAGGACCGAGTCCTTCGAGCCTTGTACGCTCAGTTGACAACCATGCACACCACGTTACCCTGTATGGGCAGTTAGCTTGATCTTAAAGCTTGTCGAGACTGGTTGTTTACCTGTGGGTTGGCGGTGTTGTGTTAGTGTGGTGTAGAGCTCTGACTCCCCACATGAGATCGAGATACCCCACCTGATCAGTGATAGGCTCTTCACAGCTCCAGGACCCAATTGCGTAGGCTTTTGGGATCCCTATCCTGAAGGACGGATGACGACAGTTAAAGCTTGTGGACGGGTCTTGTGTGTTTGTCGGGACTACGATGGTAGTTTTCAATGACGCTTCTCGTGGGTCCAGGTGCATAACCTCTACAGAGTTTTTGTCGATGCGCATTGCCACGTCCTTTTGGAAGGACATCCCCCTGAGTTGTGCTTCTCGTTGAGTAGCTTTGTTTTTCTTCCTCCTCTCCTTTTTCAAAATATTTTGGACTTCGACCTTTGAGCTGTGGCCGTGTGTGGAGGTTACACCGGCATTTAAAATGAACTCCCGTTCGAGATAACGGAGATCTCTGCGGGGCAAGATATTAAAATTTGACAAGTTTGAAAATAAAGCTTTCTTGCATCCTTTAAATAAAATAAATGTTTTATACTTGCATTTAGCACTTGAGCCATGCCTTTACCCTTAAAACTATTTGCATGCATACATTGTTGTTAGGTAGTACGCGGTTTGCTGAGTATTCGTACTCACGGCTTTCTAATTTATTATTTTCAGAGGATACTCTCAGCTTCGACTTCGACTACGTTTCTGACGGTCCGTGACGTCCGCTCCTGCGCTCGAGCTAGCCTGTGTTGAGGAGGTTTGCTACCACTGCCATGTTGATGTTTTCGCTGTTGCTTTTGTTGGATTTACGATAGTGATATATCTGCTCTGAGAAGTTTCCGGCCTGCGTGCCCATAGACCCTTTTGGAGGATTTTATTCTAATAATTTCACTCTGATCTACTATTTTTCATTCTTGTTTCATGTTTAATATTTCTGTTATGGTTTTTTGATTTATCGCTTATGATATTGTGCTTGCCAAACTCCTGGGATTGGCAAAGTCACGGAAGATCGAGACTTATCGAAAGGTAAGGAAAACCTCGGTCGCTACAGTGACATCAAAATAAAAGATAGAAAACGTCACATAAAAAAGTAGGATAGACGACATCTACGAACGTTTATATTAGGAGAGATTTCAAATAAAAGTCTCACGGACCTACCATGTCATGCCTAATGGGCTATGCGAGCGAGCATCGGCCTAGTCGGGCCGCTCTAAACGGGATGTGCCCGTGCCGTGCCAACGGGCTTGTGCTTAGGCCCGAGCAAGGCTCGTATTGTGCTTTGGGCTGGCCTGGCTCGGCTTCCCATCGTATTGGGTCATGCTTGTGCCGGGCCAAAAAGGTCAAGCTTAGTGCCGGCCATTTGGCCCAGCCCACTTGGCCAAGTATAGGTAGGGTGACAGCTGGCGCTAGGAGCGGTAAGTGAGGTTTTGTTTCGGCGCGTCTGACTTCTGTCAATTTCGCTCGTGGCCGTTTTCTGCTAGACCCATTTCAAACTGAGGAAATTTTCTTATTTCTATGTTTTTCTGTAAAATTAAATTAATTTTTTAAATTTTTAAATAATTTCTGTAAAACTCCTACGTTCTAAATGGGGGCGCCCCTCTTTCGAAGTCTACTACTACATATTTTTTTCCGCTTTGATTATTTGATTTTGCTTCTAAACTCCAAATAGTCAATTTGACCTCATTTTGCTGAAAAAATTCAAATAAGCAGAATTTAGATCAAATTGACAACTCAGAGTTCAAAAGCAGAGTCAAATAAGCAAAGTTGAAAAAATAAGATCAAATGGGCTATAACTTTTAAAACAGGATCACACAAGCAATTATCTCTTTTTACATTGTAACATCCCATAATTCTCGAATTAATAAAGCGGCATTTCTCCAAATTTTTCGTTCCAATTAATTTGTCTGTTCCAATATTTCGTTCCGATAAAAAATCATTCATTCCGAAATTCATTTCGTCTAAATCCGAAATCCGTTCGACTAAATTAATCCGGTGCCGAAATAATTTAGTCCGCGTAATTTTTACGTTGACTAAAATTATTTTCGGAATTTTTCCAAATTAATTTTCGGGTCTCTAAATATTCTTTTCTTCTCTAATTAAATCTCTCCAACCTATTTAATTATTTCGCGGTTATTAATTAATTTCTGGATTAATTTTTAACCCTCCATTTTTCACCCTCCCATAAATACCCCTGTAACCCGAATCCCCATTCCTATTCTCATTTCTCCAAAAATTCCCAACCGTCACCTCTCCGCGCCGCCTCTCTCCTCGTTTTGCTCGCCTCCTCGACCGCGTGTCTCCGCTCTGCCGCCTGCCTCGATCCGCCGGTCCAAGCGCCGTCTTCGCGTGAAGCCGGCGTCGTCCTGCCACAGAGCCGCGTCGCCCGCTTGCCTCGTTCTCCGCGCCTCGCCTGA
>BCLG01003332.1:14173-29563 GCA_001602295.1 Zoysia matrella
CTCTATTTATGAGTAAAAAAGTAAATGTGATTTTTACTGTGCGTGAAAATTAAAATTTGAAAAGGCACAGTGCTCTGTACTCCTGTCTTTAAATGGGTGTTATTGTAAGATTCAATCCTTAAATGGGTGTTATTGAAAGAGTACTCAAAATAAGTGGCATTTTCACTTCTCAATACAGTGCTCTTTCTATCTCTCCTCATTCATTCTTCTCCATTCCAATGCACTCTCAATTTTTCCTCCCTCCATTAATCTCTGTGCCTAAATCATGATTTACAAAATTTCTATAAAACTGGTCTGCTCTGATTTCATTGGTAGGTCGGTTTTCGATTTAAAAAATTAAAAAATTTAAAAATTTGAAAACAAAAGTGGAAATATGAAAACTGGTAAAACCTATCCTAAAACAATAAAATCTAGGGATATGTTACTCACACCAGTGGGTTTCAAATTCTGAAAGTTCAAAACCATTGAAATCAAAAAATTGATCAGAAAATCAGAAAAAATGGTTTATGTCGGTGTTCTGATCACCAGCACAGTAGAATTTATGTAATCAGAAAGGGATTAAGCGCGCTCTTTGTATTCGAAGTGGCCTAGTCTAAGAAGGACTCGAGAATTAACCTGGTACGGGCCGCTTCGGAGGTGTAATACCCTAGGTCCAGGCGTGAGGTGGATGTATCGTATAAGTTTGTAACAGGGTTACAATGGCGGACCTTGCGCTCGTGGTTGGTGTGTGCATGTGAACTAGAATTGAATGACTTGACTTCTAACGTCTCCTGTGCTCTTTTATATAGGGGTCGAACCGGGGTTATATGGCTTGACGTCTATGGTAACGGGTGACCCCTGATGTTTGAGGTCACTATCTTGAGCGGCCTCTTGACGAGTGGGGCTGCTATCTTCTGTTAGGTTGATCTTCTGGCGCCCGCTAGCACCGAAACAGACGGTTGGCATCCTTCAAATCATCATTCTGTCCTTTGTCGGGGGACAAAGGCGGCTTTACCGTTTGGCTCTATCTCCAGACAGGCAGCTTTACTTGTCGCTGAAATGCTTTACCTTCTTGTGTATCGCTTTACCGCCTTATTTGGTTGCTTTACTGTCTTATTTGGTTGCTTTACTGTCTTTTGAGCAGCTTTACCTTCTTTCGTATGTCATCAGGAATCTCTGTGCCCGTCAGATACGACCGCTGAATCCTTGTCAAGATTCGGCTCTGGCTCAGGCGCGGTCGGGCCAGCTTCTTTGAGAGAGTTTAGTTGTGGGGGACTCGTGCGGCATCTTTGGTTAGTCCCGACCCTATGGGTCGGACCATCCTTTTGGTTCATGATATGGTGAAGCTCTTCGTGGGCCGTAATCCTGCAACTGGGCTTTCGCATCCGTGTTGAGTCTTTAGGTACCGAGAGTGTATAATCTCGACAGTTTACTATAACATTTTGGCCAGCTTTCATTCGAATTTTAATTTTTACGTTTACAATGGTTTGAGACCAATATAAACGGTAGCTCAAATCTTGGGTTCAATTCTAAAAGTCACTTTTTTTTTTAAGGATTGAGGGAGTAAAAGATTGAAGCATGCGACTAGTCTTAGGCGTATTTGAGAAATAGATTTTTCTACAAATGTTGTGCGTATTTCTGTTGGTTAGACGTGAAGTTAATTACATGGCTATTAAAATTGGCTAGTTTAATTGGCTGTAATCAAACGGTAGGATGGCTGGCAAATAACCACGATGTCATGCGGGACCATAATAGCACTTTAATTCGCTGAAAACTAAAACGGCAGGGTGGCTTTCTATGCAAAATGAAGCATGACTGCGCCTAGGTAAATGGAAGGAGGGAGTACTTAACGAAGTATTTTAAAGTTATCTTGGTCAAGATATAGATATTCAAATTCAGAATTGCTAATTATCTGTGAGCTGAGGTTTGTAATTTATTGACCGCAGCAAACATACCGAGAAAGTGGCAAGCCAAATGGCCAAATGGGTTTAATACTAATGTGGTGTTTGGGTAGTGGAAAATAGAAGGTAAAATTGGGATTGAAAAATGAATCAATGATCAGGATTTAATAAAATTGAAGAATGAAGGGTTCAGATTTTTCTTTTCAACTTCCCAATCCCTATCCCATTGTATCCCTGTATACAAACGCCACCTAAGTTCATTCATTTTCGATTAAAAAAAAGATCTGTCATTTTGCACATAGCCCCCCTCAAGTGAAGCATTATACCCTTCAGCACCCTGTCCCTGTTGTCGTCCCCACACAAAGCCCTCGACGAGCCCCGCCCGAGTCGTGGCGGCGGCGACCGCAGCTGTGCATGAGTTGTGGAGGTGCGGCGGGCCGGCGGCTATTGGATACAGGCGCCAATGCTGCACTACCTCGTCCACGGCGCGATGAATGGAGGGAGGTGTGCTGACTGATGGCCCTTGCCGCGGCCAGGAAAGCTGCGGCCGCGCTGCTCTCGCCGCCGCCGAATTTCTCGCCTCCCTCTTCCGCATGTCTCCTCCAGCGAGTACGAGACATCTGCACGAGGTTCAACAAGTTACCCTGTCAGCACAGCCGTACTCCGAGATTCTGGTACGGAACTCGGGACTTCTGGTATGCTCGCTTGGCGTTCGACGAAATCCCTAAGCGGAGCGCGCCGGTGTGGACAGCGACCATCTCCGCCTGCGCGCGCGCCGGGAGGCACGCGGACGGCATGCGCGCGTTCAGGGAGATGTTAGCTGACAGTGTAGCTGCACCGAACGCCTTCATCCTCGCCAGCGTGCTCAGGTGCTGCGCTGGTCTCAGCGACGTGGACTCCGGTAAGCGTGTCCATGGGTGGATGCTGAGGAACGTCGCGCGTCCTGACGTGGTGCTCTGCAACGCGGTTCTTGACATGTATGCCAAGTGCGGTGGCCACGAGCGTGCCAAGCGCACGTTCGGAGCAATGGCTGAGAAGGACACTAGCTCCTGGAACATTGTGATCAGGGCGTGCCTGCAGAATGGAGATGTTCTGGGAGCGGTACAGCTGTTTGATGGGTCGCCGTTGCGGGACATTACAAGCTGGAACACAATCATCAGTGGCCTAATGCGGAACGGGTGCGCCCCTGAGGCACGGCTGCGTCTTCATCAACTGGCGCAAGCTGGATTTGAGTTCAATCACTATACGTACTCCACGGCGTTTGCCTTGGCTGGCATGCTTTCCTTACTGGACCTGGGCCAGCAGCTCCACGGTCGCATTGTGACGGATGCGCTGGAGGACGACGCATTTGTTCGCTGCTCTCTCATGGACATGTACTGCAAGTGTGGAGCGATGGAGGTCGCTCTGTCAATCTTCAATCGCTGGCCACGGTTCACAGGTGATGAAAAAATTGCATGGAGCACTATGGTCGCTGGGTATGTCCAAAATGGCCAGGAAGAGGATGCTCTTGAGTTCTTCTGCAGGATGCTCCGTGAAGGGTTTGCTGCTGATCACTTCACACTCACCAGTGTAGCTGCAGCTTGTGCAAATGCAGGGATGGTCGAGCAAGGCAAGCAAGTGCATAGCATGGTTGAGAAGTTGGGTCACAGATTGGACGCGGCACTGGCATCAGCCATCGTTGACATGTATTCTAAATGTGGCAGCCTTGAAGATGCGTGCAAGATATTCAGCAGAGCTCAGATAAAAAATGTTACTCTCTGGACTGCTATGCTGGGCTCATATGCAGCATTTGGGCAAGGCAGGATGGCAATAGAGTTCTTCAGCAGAATGAAAGCAGAAAAGATCACACCAAATGAGATTACTTTTGTTGCTGTTCTATCTGCTTGTAGCCACAGTGGATTAGTCGCTGAAGGAGACTACTTCTTCAAGCTAATGCAAGCTGAGTACAGAATTGTTCCAAGCATTGAACATTACAATTGCATGGTTGACCTTTATGGTCGAGCTGGATTAGTCGAGAAAGCAAAGAATTTCATTGAGGAAAACAATATCAGTGATGAAGCTATTGCTTGGAAGACATTGCTGTCAGCTTGTCGACTTCACAAGCACATTGAGTATGCGAAATTAGCCTCTGAAAAATTGATTAAACTAGATAGATGTGATGATGGATCATATGTTTTGATGTCAAACATTTATGCCACCAGCAGGAAATGGCTTGACACTCTTAAGCTCAGAAGTTCAATGCGGGACAAAAGAGTTTGGAAGAAGCCAGGTCAATCTTGGATCCATCTTAAGAATGCTGTGCATACATTTGTAGCAGGGGATGTGTCACACCCTAGATCAGCTGAAATTTATGCTTATTTGGAGAGGCTTATGGAGAGGCTTCACGAAATGGGGTACACAGGTAGAACTGATCTTGTTGGTCATGATGTCGAGGAGGAACAGAGGGAAACAAGTTTAAAGTTCCACAGTGAGAAACTTGCCATTGCATTTGGGATCATCAGCACTCCGTTTGGGACTCCACTTCGGATCTTCAAGAACATGCGTGTTTGTGAGGACTGCCATGAAGCAATCAAGGTTATAAGCAAAGTCGAAGAGCGTGAGATAATTGTTCGAGACTTATATCGGTTTCATCATTTCAAGGATGGGAGTTGTTCTTGTGAGGACTTTTGGTGAAAATTTTGCTTTATCATTGGTGACAAATTGTAGGTTGTAATCTGTGCATGTGTGACTTGTGAATATAGCAGCTAACTCACAGGACTTTGTTAACTAATAGGACATGACTCTTAGATTATCTCTAGATTTATACCTCTTCCGCTAGCTTCTCACATGATATGTTTTTAGCATCAAATATTCAGACACGTGTGAAACATTATCGCCCAGCAGGTTTATTGTTTTTTGAACATTTTTGATAAATCCTATCCTTCTCTTTCATGTATTATGGGTTTAATTAACAGATCCTTTCTTAGGATTATACAGAAGGACCCTACTGTGGCACGCACTTAACTAACTTATTCTTCTATTAAACAATTCACTTGTTTTATTCATTTTAGGATAAACTCTAATTTACTCCCATCAAGTATAGCCAAAGTTTAAATAACTCTTTAAATTACTCTCAAGTGATTTTGGATCAATTTATCCCCTTTATAAAATTTATCCATTTCAATTCTCATACACAAGTGCAATTTTAAGATGAAACTGTATGAGATGATAAAGCACATCATAACACATATTAAAAAAATACATTTTAAATTTTTTACCATTATTTTGCATATAGTTTGTATCTCAAAGATTAATTTACTATTAATTAAATATCTTTCCTAATAAAAACGATGACAAAAAATATAATCATTATTTTAATATGTGTTATGATTGTGTAGTGAGAAAAAAAGAGACAAATTGCATGAGAGGTAAATTGAGCCACAAACACATTTAGGTTATTTAGACTTTAGCTATGTTTAAGGAGAGTAAATTGAACTTTATCCTTTATTTTATCTTGTCATGCTGTGCCTATTTATTCCATTAAAAAAAAGAGGGCGGTAAGGAACTTTTTACATCTTTTTGAGAGATTAATTTTGTCAAATAAAAAATAGGGACTACTTTTGTCTTATTTTGTCATTTTAAGTTCAGTGCTTGGTCCGACCAAGCAAATTTTTACAAGCCGGTTGTAAATTTCAAGTTTAATATTGGTTGGTCAGTTTTTTTTCGGCGTTTGGCCAGTTATTGGTTCTGCAATTTTGTTCGCATTTAGTGTTTTGAGTGAAATTACAGGAAACAAGTTATGTGGCACCAGGTCTCAACATTTTATTTTCTGGAAATTACAACCAGATCTTACTAGAGTAATGAGAAACCATGCTGCATTGTTGCTCTTAAATGGTTGTCGTGGTTAACTTTTAACAACAACTTTGACTATTTATTTTATTAAATTCTTTTAATAAATGTTATATATTTTGGTTATACTTTGATTTATCAGTAGAGTTATTTGAGTCACAACTTAAAATTTTACAGAATAAAATTATTTTTTTAATAAGATAAATAGTCAAAGATGATGTTACAAGTTGACAACAATTTAGAAAATGCGAGAGTATTCCCTCCAGTTTTAAAATATTTACACCATTGATATCTAATATCAACTTTAACTATTTATTTTATTCAAAAATATAATATATTTTATTATAATTTGATTTACCATTAGTGGTATTTAAAACATTTACGAATAATTTTACACATTTAAACAAATATTTTGAATAAAATGAATAGCCAAAGTTGATGTTAAAAATAACAGTGTTAATATTTAAAATTGTAGGAGTACATACTATATTGTAGATATCATAAGCATACAAAATTTGGAACCGGATTTTGCTATAATTATATGAGCAATAATGGTTTATTTAAATGCAACCCAATATCAGATTGATTCGCTAATATCTTATTTTGAATTAATGTAGCACATATATTTGGCCTTTGGTCGATGGCATTTGATAAAAAAAAGAAAATTTCTTCTTGTGGGTGCTTTAGCTTTATGCTGAACAATATGGCTTAGTAGAAATGATGTTACCTTAGATAAAGCTCAAATAAAATTATATGCATGTACTATGTAGGGCAACATATTAGCTCCATTTTAGACTCAGTTTTAGAAGAGCGAAGAAGACAAGGAAGTAATAAAGATCAGTATGCCAGAAGTTGGAGATGGTGGCAATGCAGAATTTCACCAAGCGATTGAATTTATTTTTAATTTTCTGTATCCCTAAATTTTGGCCGGTCATTTTATCTTTTATTCGGCAGCTAAAGATGTTGCGAGATTTGTAATAACTAGCACCGATGCCCATGCTACGCACAGGCAAGGCAAAACGATGCATTTAACATTTGATATAGAAAGACAACATATTTAACATTTGATTCAGAACTTATTAGTTTACAGAAATTTTAAAAAATTGCATCAAATGATTAAGCTACGTCACGGACAGGGCATGGACCATGTTATTCACAATGTGCAAGGACCAGAGATTCGCACAGGATTTTTGAAAGATGGCAAGCCTGTGCAACTGGTGCAGGGAAAACAGATTACCATCACTACTGATTATTCCATAAAGGGAGATGAAAACATGATCTCCATGAGCTACCAAAAGATTGCTGTAGAACTGAAGCCTGGTAGCACTATACTATGCGCTGATGGCACCATCACACTCACGGTGCTTTCTTGTGATACTGAGCAAGGCCTGGTTCGTTGCTGTTGTGAGAAAACTGCTCTTCTAGGGGAAAGGAAAAATGTATTTACCTTTTATCTCTTGAGCAAAATACGGGATCAAATATGTCTTTTACCCTAATCTAAACAATGTATCCTGTGTTGATTTGGGTTGCTTGTTGCTTAACTAACCAACTGTTTTCTTTTTTTTCTTTTGGTTTTCTCATGTGCGTGATGCAAGATTGAAGATCTGTATTGTGATTTTATTTGAAGCATAATATTTTTTTATAGGAACTAACATTTGTCATGTGAATTAAGATTGAAGGCATGGCTAAAGCTAGTTGAAATTTCACGAACGTTGCAAGCTGCTTATGACCCAGTGTGACATGTTAGCATGGAAATTGCATATTGCTAATAAGAATAGCATGTGACTTAATAGGTTGTGCATTGAAATTTCACGAACGGTTAAGTAGCATGTGACTTACAGCTTCGAGTCAGTGCTGATACGCCAGCTTCTGTGCGTTGCCATTCTTTGATAGCCCTTCCCGACCAGCGAGGAACAACCCAACAAGAAAGCTCGCGTCAGCAGCTGCGATTCCGATGGAATTCCAGCACGGCCTACCCAAGGGTGGCTTCTCCAAGGTGCGGCCGACGGCGATGACGGCTGCAGGCACGGCTGCGCGCACGGCGGCGGCTGTGGGTCGTCGCCCACGCGGAGGCGGCGGCGCTGAGATGGAGTAGCGATAGGCGGCCTGCTCCTGTGGAAGGACATGACTCTACACACGACGCGACCAAGCGATGTGCTTGCTCGTTGGTGGCCGAGCAAAGGGAGGCAACTAACGATTGGAGCTTGCGTACGCGGAATCCGGCCACCGCCGAGATGCTGCGAAGAGTCGACGCCGCCTGTGACGTGTGTGGTGTCGGTCCCTCAATGATTTTGCACCTATAACACACACCTAGCCGACTCTTGAGCGACCTTTGTAACTTATTTTGACCTCTGAAGTTTGAACAGTGCGCAACGAAGAAGCAGAGACAAACACACGCGAACTGGCAGAGTGAATTGCCTTTTTTCTTACTTCTATTTTTAACAGAGGAAAATACAGCAATAATTTTTTACACCTATCAACTACTCTATTATACAGCACTGTACACCTATTTGACTTCGGCGTCTATGCTCACACTGCGCACGTCACTTGTCACACGCCGCTGTCTACACTGCTACAGTGGAGTTCCGTCGGGCCGTCTCGTCACCTTGAGAATTGTCGAAGGAGTAAAAATGAAGCAGCAGGGTTGTTGTGTCCAACAATCTCTTCATAACCATACTGCGCCTCAGTCACCTTGATCACGCCGACCTAAGACCGAGCCTTCAGGAATCAGACGCGCCTAAGTGACTTGGTAAGAGTGTTCGTGAGTTGCCGACCGGTTTCGACGAACTTAAGGACGATCCGCCCTCTCTCGACTCAATCATGGATGAAGTAATACCTCACGACAATGTGCTTACTGCGGTCGTGAAGGACTATGTTAGTTGAGTCGTCAGGTGACATTCTAACCCTGTTTTTAGCTTTCTGTTGTTTAATTTTCTCGCAACGACAACTACACATAGGTAAAAAGGTAAGGTACGCACTCGAATGCGATAAAAAATTGAGGGCTCATCTATACGAGGTTCGGGGTATAGAGTGTCCCATACAGCAATCAGTACGGAAAGTGAATATGTTTTTTGAAACATATAAAACATTTGCCGTTTAATGGAGAGTATGACCATTCGCCACCTAATGGTAAGCGTGGACCTCTTACCGTGTGATGTGAATCACGGTCATGTCTCTTCAAACATGGCTTACTTGAGGACTTCCCGTATGGCAATGATATATGACGTAAGTTTTTTTTTATTTGCCTGCCTGTGGTTGTTTGATCCGTTTTCTGCAGGTACGCTAACTTCGTAGTAGTGCGTGTAGAAAGCGACTAACTGAATTTAGGAGACTGAGTTTGCCACTGCGGTCGCGTATGGTCACTATATTAGACCATTTCTTTTTATTTTGGTGAGGACATAGAGCTGGCATATTGTTTGCATAATATTGCATTTGCATGCGAAGTTAAAACACAACCCACCTAAATATTCTCTAAAAATAAAATTTTGAATATACTGTTTGGGTCTGAAATATCATTCCTTTTGTTTCCTTGACGCAAAATTATCCAAGCTTTAGTACCAAATAGGTTCTACTCATAGTTCCTCCTATTATCAGCTTCTGTTGCCATCTTCAAAAATTCATATCTTTTGATATGTTACTCGTATGAGGACGAGTAATATGAATTAGAAAGCTATGAAAGTCCTCTACGACTTTGTTATTCAACAGCAGTTCTGATTCTGCTTCTATCAGCGGCACGAAGGATTTCTGTGACGGCTGTCAGTCCCGGACAGATTTGGCGTTGTTCTGTTTTTGGTCATTTTTTTTGCATACAAGCTATCGTGTCAAACTAATTTATCACTTGTATGCTAACTGTAATTCAAGTGTTAAGTAAGGAACATTGTTGGTGGTCTGAGGGAATATTTATATTCTTGTTTTAATGTTCTCTCTGTTTATGACTTCTGTCGAGTTCCTTACTAACAAGTTATGCACTTGTATTGCAGAATGGTGGGTACTCGTAGCATGGCTGAGATCTATGAGGGGTAATCCTCTCAGCAAGGAGTATCTCAGCAAGGAGCACCTCTGCAAGTGCCTCCACAGCACCACCTCAAGTGACCGTCGAGCAATTGATGGCCACTCAGAATGAGCTGATGCGAATGCTGGTCCAGAACCAAGGCATGGGTGAAAGCAACCATCAAGCGCGTCAACAGCCTCAGCGAGCAACCTTTTTAGAGTTCTTGGCAACTCATTCACCAGTATTTGCTGATGCTACTGATCCTCTAGATGCAGATGACTGGCTTCGCACCATTCAGTCTAAGTTTAGACTTATCTGGTGTAAGGCTCTCTTTGCTGTTCAACAACTTCATGGTCCTACTGGAGCCTGGTGGGCCAGTTATGAAGCTACATTGCCCGCCGATCATCAAGTCGAGTGGAATGAGTTTCGTGCTGCATTCCGAGCACATCATATCCCTGAAGGTCTCATGAATCGCAAGCTGCAAGAGTTCCTAAATCTTCAACAGGGTTAGAATAGCGTTCATGAGTAATCTCGCAAGTTTAATTACCTCGCGCGGTACGCCTCTCATCATCCAGATACTGACCAGAAGAAGAAAGAGTGTTTCAAGAGAGATCTGAGTACAAAGCTCCGTGATTGCCTGGCACTCTTCAACCAAGGTACTTTCAGTGATTTGGTGAGTGCGGCTATCACTCAAGAGGATGCTATACGCACTCACCAGGAAGAGAAAAAGAAGAAGAGGGCAATGGTTGGTTCTTCTAGCCAAGCTCCTTCAAAGTATCGTTTTGCGGTCACTTCTCCTATGGGTTCGAGGTTCCGAGCTGCGATACCGCAAGGGAGAAGCTTTCGTCCTCCTTCATTTTAGCAGCCAAGGGCCCTTAATGCTCCACCTCAGCAGCATCCTCATGGGTCTAGACCTCCATCGCAGCAAGCTTCACAAGTGGTTAGGCCAAAGTCCTATCTGTGCTACAACTGTGGCAAGCCACTTTGCAAAAGATTGTCGCCAGACTAGGCAGCAACCCAACCGCAACAGTAATACTCGTCCTCAAGCTGACAACTGAGCTCCTCAGCATAGGAATAATGCACCCAAGACTGGCCGAGTCAATTACACTTCTCTTGCTGAACTTCCAGAAAACGAAGAAGTACTTGCGGGTACGTTTTCCATACATGACTATTCTGTGTTAGTACTTTTTGATTCTGGTGCCACACATAATTTTATAAGTCTGACGTGTGTGAAAAAGTGTCATCTAACCACTGCCCCTATGAGGACACCCTATGTTATTACCTCTCCGGGTGGAAGGATAATTGCAACTCATGAAACCTGTTTCACACCTATTAACCTAGGAGGAAAATCTATAGATCCTCATTTATAATATGAAAGGATCAAGAGATAGATATTATTTATAGAATGAGTTAGATGAAAGATCATAGCGCAATCTTGCATATAGCTCCTCGGGAGGTTCACTTGAATTCATCTCTTTATAGTCCAATGATCCTCCAATTGTCCTCTCCCAAACATACCATATCTTTGCTCTAGCATGTGACCGGTCAAAGTTTGGAGAAGATTCCTATAGTATGTAAATATCCGGTTGTCTTCCTCGAAGATTTGCCGGGTATGCCTCCTGACTGAGATGTAAAATTCCGGATTGACCTCCAACCTGGAACCACTCCTATCTCCAGAAGGCCGTATAAGATGGCTCCAAATGAGTTGGCTGAATTGAAGGTCCAGTTGAAAGAACTTATGAACAAGGGCTTCATTCGTCCTAGCTCGTCTCCATGGGGATGCTCTGTTCTCTTTGTGAAGAAGAAGGACGAGTCTCTGAGGCTATGTGTGGATTATCGACCATTAAATGCGGTCACCATCAAGAACAAATATCCACTGCCTCACATTGACATCTTATTTGGTCAATTGGTTGGTGCTAAGGTTTTCTTGAAGATTGATCTTCGTTCTGGCTATCACCAAATTAAAATCCGTGCCGAAGACATACCAAAAACCGCTTTCTCTACGAGGTACGGTCTATATGAATACCTTGTTATGTCTTTTGGACTAACAAATGCTCCAGCTTATTTCATGTATTTGATGAACTCGGTATTCATGTTGGAGCTGGACAAATTTGTGGTGGTATTCATCGATGATATTCTTATATACTCCAAGTCTGAAGAAGAGCATGCTGAACATCTTCGCATCGTACTTCAACGGCTGAGAGATCATAAATTGTATGCCAAATTCAGCAAATGCGAGTTTTGGCTAAAAGAAGTGCCTTACCTTAGTCATGTTATATCTACGGAAGGCATTACCGTGGATCCAAGCAAAGTGTAAGATGTGCTGAATTGGAAGCCTCCTACGTCGGTTACTATAATTCGTAGCTTTCTTGGACTTGCCGGATATTATCGGAGGTTCATTTTTAATTTTTCTAATATTGCCAAGATAATGACCTAGCTGCTAAAGAACGGCATCAAATTTGTCTAGGATAATGCTTGTGAAGAAGCTTTCAAACTCTTAAGAAGCACTTGACCACCGCACCTATTTTAGCCCAACCCGACATCACCAAGCCCTTCGATGGGTACTGTGATGCTTTTGGTACAGGTTTTGGATGCATCTTGATGTAAGAAGGCCGTGTGATTGCTTACGCTTTAAGACAACTTCGATGTCATGAGCAAAATTATCCTACTCATGATCTAGAATTGGAATCTGTGGTTCTAGCCTTGAAAATATAGAGACACTACCTCTTTGAGAATCTTGTGCATCTTTACACTGATCACAAGAGTTTAAAATACCTCTTCACTCAGCAAGATTTGAATATGAGGCAGAGAAGATGGCTAGAACTTATCAAAGATTATGAGTTAGAGATCCAGTATCATCCTGGTAAAGAAAATGTAGTTGCTGATGCCTTGAGTCGCAAATCTTACTGTCACAACTGTTAGGTTTCAGCAATGTTACCTTCCCTCGAAGCGAAACAAAGCGTCAGAGTTCTACCTCATGGGACTCTATATAATCTTGCTCTTGTTCCGACTCTTCGAGAAGAGATAATTGAGGCTCAACGGAAAGATGTTGGTATGCTAAATATCAAAGAAAGACTCAAGAATGGAGAATCGATGCCATTTAAAGAGCATGATGAGGGTACTTTATGATTCAATAATCGTTTGGTGGTACCTAAAGATCATGAACTGCATAAGAAGATCATGGATGAGGCTCACATGTCCAAACTCCATTCATCTCGGGAGTAATAAGATGTACCATGCTCTTCAAAAGAAGTTTTGATGGACAAGAATGAAGAAAAAAATTGCCAAATATGTGTCTGAATGTGACACTTGCCAGAAGATCAAAGCAGATCATCTACGCTCAGCAGGTCCTCTCCAACCTCTGAGTATTCTGAGTTGGAAGTGAAAAGACGTAAGTATGGACTTCATTGTTGGACTCCCACTTACTTCTCGGAAACATGACTCTATTTGAGTCATTGTGGACCGCTCGACAAAATCAGCTCACTTCGTTCCAGTAAACAATCGCTACAATGCCAAGAAGTATGCTGAGTTGTACATTCCTCGTATTCTTTGTTTGCACGGAGTACCCAAGACCATTCTATCGGATAGAGAAAACTTGTTTGTCTCTCGCTTTTGGGAACAACTGCATGCTAGCTTGGGTACCAAGCTAATTCGAAGCTCTGCTTATCATCCGCAAACCGATGGTCAAACCGAGCCTGTCAATCAAATCTTGGAAGACATGCTTCGGTCAGGTGTTCTTACAAGTGGCAAGAATTAGGATGAATACTTGCCGTTTGCAGAGTTTTCCTACAATAATGGCTATCAAGAGAGCATAAAAATGTCACCTTTTAAAGCTGAAGAGAAAGTTCGTACCATTCAAGCAAACTTGAAGACTGCTGAATCTCGTCAAAAAAGTTTTGCCGATAAAAGGCGTCGCCCCTTGGAATTCCAAATAGGTGATCATGTCTACCTAAAGGTATCTGCTACCAAAGGTGTGCAACGCTTCGGAATTAGAGGAAAATATGCTCCCAGATATATTGATCCATTGCAAGTCCTGGAGAAATGTGGCGCTGTCGCTTATCGACTGGATTTGTCATCTCAATTATCGGGAGTTCATAATATATTTCATGTCTCACAACTCAAGAAATGCTTAAAGCTACCTTCTGATGTTGTAATTCCAGAGATCGATCAATTGCAAGAAGATCTCACTTATTCTGAATATCCGATTGGAATTGTTGATCACAAAGATCGAGTCACTCGCAACAAGACGACTAAATTCTACAAAATTCAATGGTGTAATTATTTGAAGAAGCTACCTGGGAAACAGAAGAATATCTCCAATCAAATTTTTCAGAGTTTCTTCCATCCCTGTAAGTGATCACTCCCGCTACTCCCTCTCTCTTTCTAAATCTCGAGAAGAGATTTCTTTCAGGGGGAGGCCTGTAACACTTCGTGTTTATGAATAATAAGGTCTCCAATCGAATTCGGAATTCCCAAAATAAAAATCTGAGCCCAAAAGTGCTAAAATAATTCTAGTAGCATTTCCAATTTCAAAGCTAAATTCAAATTTCCAAATGTAGTTCAAAATTTTTTGGTGAAATTTTGTGAGCCAAAATTTTCTTTTGAAGGGTATTGTGAAGACTTGAATTTTATAAATTTTTGTAGAATCTTATTTGCAAGGTAAAAGGCCCAAATAAATTATTTGTCTTAGAATGATTTTCTGTTTTGTGAATTTTATAGAATAAAGTTTATTCCGATTTTGAACTTGGGCCCAAAATAAAAGTTGTTTCATTTGAAAAGATCTACCACCCTGCAAAATTTCCAAAAATTTAGAGCTGAGGAAGTATGCATTTCGGATTAAAAACAGAGAGCAGTTCTGAAAATCGAAGAAATTCGGAAAAATAAAAAGGAGGGTGGGACCCACCTGTCAGCGACACTGCGTGGTTTCCTCCTACCTCCGGCTGGCAGCGCAGCCAGACAGACGCCGCGAGCGCCGAACCCGTTCTTGCATGTGTGCCACGCACTCGGACGCGCGCCCTCGCGCTGGACACGGCGGTAGCCCTGTGTCCACGAACCCCGGCCGCATTCCATCCCTCCCATTCCTTCTCTCTCTCGCGCGTTCACTGGCACACCTCACCTCCACCGAGCTCGCCGCCATGAACCACCTCAGTCCAAGCTGCCCCGGTCCCCATTCTTCGACGGGAAGCTGCTCCGGCACCCCATCCTGCTCTCCCCTGCCCCAGCTCCCCCCTCCCTCTCTGAACTCGTCGGATTTTGAAATTCCCCAAATTTCGGAGCTTTCAGACCCGCCGGCTAATCTCCTCCCATGTCCGTGGCAATCCAAGGTCGAAGCTTTGATTCCTTGCAATTTTAGCTACCTCTGCGTTCGGTGCAACCATTGGTGCAAAGTTTTCCAAGCTCTCGTGACGTTTTGTGTAGGAATTTTGGAGGTGCGCCACGGCTTCCACTGACGCTCGTGGACCTCGCCGGTGACGACCTCCTTCTGCCCTCCTTCGTTGACGAGAACCTCCTTGCCAAGCCTATCCCTGTTCCGGCAAAGCTCTAGGGCCCATACCCGAGGTTCCTCGTTGACCGTGCCGACCGTACAACGCCACCGAAGTTCCGCTCGGGCCGCCTCTCGCCGCGGAGCCATTCCGGGGAGCACTGCCGCTCGCCGATCCTCCTCCGTGTTTCCCTGAGGCCGCCGCGCCC
>BCLG01003332.1:29596-50055 GCA_001602295.1 Zoysia matrella
CACACCGGCAAGCACCGCCGCCCCCGGACGGCCGCCGCGCCATGGCCGAGCCACGAGCCGGGGGGATCTTTTCTGGCCACGTGCCCCGATCCCGTGCGGCCTCTGTTCCAGCGCGCTTCCATGCGGCTGCGACCGCAGGCTGACACATGGCGCCCGCGGTGGTTGGGTTAAATCCATTTTCAGAAATCAATTAATAATTGCGTAGAAAAGTCAGTAATCTTCCAGAAAATCATAGAAAATTTATCTTAGCTCCAAAAATTACAAATAATATACTGTTGGAATCCTCTCGTCATGTAGAATATTTTAAACTTCCAAAGTTGCATGTTCTGCATTATAATTAATTCTAATAATTAAATAAAGTACATTGTACATGCATGCATATCATCATTTTCATACATAATTAAAATATGAAAATTTTATATTTAGCTTCTAATGATTAAGACCTGTCATCCTAGATTTAATTATAAATTATGTGCCTGTAGATTATTTATAAATAATTATTTACTTTCAGCTAGAGATTTATTCATTATAAATTCGTAGTTTAACAATAAATTGTATAACTTGTTCAAAAATTAGTTCATAGCCCTACTAATATTATGAGAAACTAAAATTGTAGTTTATGCATTCAAGAACAATATTAAGAAAATTTAAAAGTAATCTTCTCTATTATAAACTATTTAGTATAGTATGGAAATTCATTTCAGAACCCCTTTTCATATAAATCCCAGCAGCACTTTAGTCTAATAAAATCATTTTTCATAAAATCATCATCATACTCTTCTTGTCATACCATCGCATATTCATCCTTGACACATGCATTCATGAGCATATCATCGCATGTGAGCATCTCTGTCACATGCGATGACATTAGACGTCGTTAGGTGCATAACTAATCACACCGGCATATCATTTCACGCATTTAGAAAACATCGCTGAAGACCTTCCTCTTGTTTGGGCTAACTCTCAGCAAACCGAAGGCAAGCCCCAATGCATTAACCCTGTTTTAAATTTTTGTTTTATCGCTATGTATCGTATAGCTAAGGTACTGTGCATTAAGTTGTAGGAGTTATTTAGAACCCTTGAATGCATGACAGTATCAATTACCCCTATTGAGTATATATTGGTACAGGTAACTCGATGTAGAGCTAGGCTATGAGTTCTAATCAACGATAGAAGTCAAGTGAATGAGAAACCTCACTCGTGAGCTATAGGTTTGATTTTATCCCACACTAGAATAAACCTGAGACCAGGCGGAGATAGAGTATAGGAGGGTTTGAGAAGGCTGGGCCTTCGCGGTGGTAGCCCCGTCTGTGTCGGTTCAGGACCGATTCGAGTTTGACCTTGTTGAGCAAGTTTGAACATACCGAATACATACTGGAGATATGGGACCTAGGAAACTGATGTAGCAAAACGCCATAGTGGTTAGATGACCCCCACCTTTCTTTTGGCGGCGGCGGAGGAGGGCCTTGTGTCTAACCATAAATATGTTCTACGTGGTGATCGCATGGAGGACCCTGTGCTCGGGAGAGGTGCGCTTGTTCGGACCAGTCCAATGGGTTGAGCGAAAGATGGCCACATACGGCTTCCAAGAAGCGCGTACGTGTCGTGTACTTCGGGTTTTCCTAGCTGGTGTAAATCGATTATAATCGTTGTCTCTCATAGTAACGAGTACCACTTGTTCACTGCGTCATGTCGTAGTAACAACTAGACTAATAATACTAATAATATGATTTGTTTGTTTAGTTATAGATAATTGCTCGACAACCATGCTTGTCTTAATTTATAGTGCAAATAAAATCTTCATTTCTGTGAACTTAAATTAGCACTAAAAGTTGAAAGTAAGAATCCACTGTTAGCACTATGTTTTATGCAAATGGTCATCCTCTGAGTCAGCCTCTCATGCTTATGAGTCGGCTGTAGTTGGCCAATTCTTACGGGTAAGTCTTGCTGAGTAATTAGTACTCACGGTTTGTTGTTTTCTCTTTTTGTCGTGTGTAACTCTTCCTGCAGGTAGTTGGTGTAGCTGTTGCAGCCAAGGAGGTGGGAAGGTGAGGCTCTTTCGAACTGGTCTAGTGAACTGGTTTTCTCCTCACCGAACTCCGGTCGCAAAGAGTGAAGCATATCTTAGGGCAAGATATGTTTCATAGTAGAAAACCGTTGTATCTCTTCCGTGTCACTTCCGCTATGTTTAAAACTCTGTTTTAACTTATCTCTCCTAAGACTACTTGAACTCTATTATAAGACTTTAATCGGTTTCCTATTTTATATTATTACTTGTGTTGTACTATTTGTGTATTGTTGCTTAATATCACTCGAGATCGATCCTAAGTGAGCCGTCCAGTGTTTTGGGACGGTTCTGTCACACCTTGGAAAGATTATCTTTTTTCTGCTTGACCCTCAATGGACCTCCTGCCTGCCTTATATAGGCAGTAGTGCTAACAAACTCTAAACAATCTAATCTTTATCCTAACAAACCCTAAACAACTTTATCATTAATCTAACAAACCTTAAACAACCTAATCTTTAAGCTAACAAACTCTAAACCAATCTCCTGTGCACCTCCTTGGACTGTGCGCCACAGCCCATAACAATATGTTATGGATTGACTTGGGTGATGGAAGGGGCAGAGATCACTGGCCGTAAGTTTAAGTCCATGGTACAGCAAGATGGACTTCCCTTCTTTCTTTTTGCCTCACTCCAATTGGGGGCACATGCTTACATAGAGATTGCTGTGACTAACAAACTCCCCTGTCAACTCAACCTAGTCTTATTCATCTTAACGACTCAAACTAAAACCTATCCTATCTCTTCACGAACATTAATATGCTGGTTGGCCCATGGCCCTAACAAAGTATACGTCCAGACTATGTCATGGCTCTATGAATGGTGGGCATTTTTTCCTTTGTTCTCACTGCAATAGAACGTACTGGAGCTGCTCGCTGCCTTATGGGTTTCTGGATTTTATCTCCGTGACTATTTGTGGTTGTTCAAGTAGGGAGCCAAAATTTGTGATACTAGTATTGCAATATGTGTTAAATATTGTTAATGTGTGGAGGTGGTTCATTTCCGGTTGCTTAATGAGTTTTAAAATGCAAAAACCGATACTTTTCCTTTGTTCATTATAAAATCAAATTGTTATGTAGTAACTATTTATACTGTCAGCACTAATAAAGTGATTCTACGATATAGTGTATCTGTTCATGGAGCTTGGTAGGGAACTCAGTCACATTTTTGTGCCCCTTCTATTTCTATGAATTAGCACCTAGCTCTTGGAAGACTTTTTGTCCAAACAAGAAATATAAGAGGACTTGTAGAATCAAGAGAATTACCATACAGATGCAACTGCATACTGATGAAAGAATATTCATTTGAATATTTTGCATCATGTCATCATGATATATCAGCACTAATGATTATTGCATACTCATATCGAGCACCTTGATATTTCATTTTTATATATATAGTAGTACTACCTTAGTTGGCACGTAAGGTAGAGGTCTGCATTTCTGACTGTGATTGTGCTGTCAGTTCCATCCAGTTTGGGCAACCCTCTTTTGAAATGGTTCCTGAAACAGTTCCTGATCAAACAATAACAACATTTATGCAGTCCTTTCTCAATTTGTTTGTATAGAATTTGGATCTTAGTACTTATTACCTCCTTCAAAATTTGATAATGCAGGAATATGATGAAGTCAGAGGATGATGCTCCTGTCCCACCTCTTTTCAAAACTTCTGCTCTGTGGGGTAAGGATGACTCGTCTATTTTCCTTATGCAGTTTCAGTAACTAACTATATATGGGTGGTCAAATGTCTTTATATGGGTATATGCTTTAGATTCATATGATGTAGCATAGATGTATGAAAGTTTCTGAATAAATACATACGATGTAATGTTTTGGATGCAAATAGAATGGGTGAGCGATGATTTAAATTGTTTTGGGCATCTTTCAATTTTATTTTTTTACAAATTGAATGTTGCCGATTTGTTTCATATAGTTGAAGCATAGCCAATCCCTCTAGGGTACATGTCTGTCTCTTTGTGGGAATTCAGTGCATCTGTTGAAAAAATGTCTATCACCAGTCATCATAAGTTTGAAGTTTCTGTTGTAGCCAAAATTTGCATTCTGTTCAGCTAAATTATTTTGCCAGTGAAATTAATTCATGTGCAAATGCTAAAATAATCATAGGATTATCAGATTATTAATGGGTTAGAGCGGTTAGAGCGATTGGCCGAGGCGTCACCTATTGCCAAACCTGTCCCAGCTGCTTCTTTGGCGTTCACTGTTGTCATGCGCTTCGCCAATAACGTGTTTGGTGGGATGCAGTTTGTTGACTGGACAAGAATGACTGGTTATCAACGAGGTGTGAGCTTTCATATTTTCTTGGCGTGATGTCTTTCTTTCCTCTCATATATGCATGAGTTTTTCTCCATAGTTGTATCCATCCGGTTTCTTCATGTGGCAGATAAAAACTGTGAGCCTATGAATCCAATTTCAAGCTGATTACACAGAAGTTTGTTATTGTATTTGCAGTGATACTGCTGCGTGCCATTTTCAGTAAAAGATATGATGTGAATAATCATTTGAGGGCTGAAAGACCTCACTAATAACTGTAAAGCTTATCGCAGAGATTTACAAATTGGAGTTAGAATTTGGAGTGCTTAGACAGGATGGATCTGGAAGTGATTGAGTACCTTTCATTGTTCACAAACACCATCCTTTTGAATCCTTTCCTAAATTATTTAGTAGTCAATTCTTCAGAATATATAGGACTGAATCTGAAAACAATTGAAATCTGGCCTTCGTAATACTGGATTGTCGGAAACTTGCAAATTGTTTGCGTTCTGATCAATTCTCCTCGAAAGGCTATTTGTTTCGAGAATAGCTTAACATATGACAGTCCTTCGATGATGAGACAAATTTAACATTAATTAGTCATTCTGGTGGATATTATAGATCTTTGCTCCTTTTTTGTGAAGCAATGCATCTAACAGTGTGATGAATGTGAGCTAGTGTCACATGGTGTTTTGGTGTTTTAATGTAACTAATATCAAAATAAATATTGCAATATTAATATTTTTTTGTGTTCAACATAAAAATGCTGTGTAAAATATTTATTAGAACAATTTTTATTCTAACTTGCAGTAGTTTTTCGTTATGATCATCATTTGCTAATAATGTAACTTTTATACTTACTCTCATCAGTTTCTGCAAGCTTCACGACCATTGAAGTGTTATAAACCCTTACAAGGTACGAATTATTTTGGTGATTGAATGAAAACCATTGGTTACCCGTGTGGTTGTAGGTTCCACCCGCATTATCTCTACATCAACAAGGTGCGCTTCCTCGATGGTTAGCAAGGATGATACCTAGAAGAGGAGTTTCGGTTGAAGGTGGATCAATGCTAAGGACAAGCTAGAGAGCCAAGTGTGGCTTAGTTTTGCCAGGTCTTGAGTCCATAGAAAAGCTGGTACTATTAAGGGGTCAAACAATTTTCTCTCAGGTCATACAATATTAGAAGGTTTGAATGCTCTAGCAATCTCAGAAGGCACTTAAGTGGCAGTGGAAGCTGTTTGGACAAAGTAAGAAACAAGATGGACTTGAGGACTCTAAGTTTCAGCGTTAGAAGCAGTCATCGAACAGTTCGGTGAGGTCACCGGACTCACCAAACTGTCCAGTGAGCTAGAAGACTAGAGTCCAGAGAGGGTATTTTTAGGAACCAGAAGAGAAGAACTTACCAGACAGTCTGATAAGGATAGAGACAGGACAGTCCGGTGTTTATGAAGATGAAGTTCAGAGAAGGTGTCTCTTGCATCCAAAAGTGATGTTTCATTGGATAGTTCTGTGAAGTTATGCACCGCACAGCACGATGACATAAGGAATGGATTCTAGAGAGAAGTTTTCACTATTTATTGTGATAAAGGATTTACAGGATAGTTCGGTGACTAGTAAAAGCAGATAGTTTTATAACATCACCCTTCAACGGTTGTTTCGGGGTTGGTAGCCTATTTGAACCATGGAGAGAGACATTGAGAATCGTGCCTAAGGTTTGAAGTTCTAAAGAAAACGTATGAAAAGCTAAGGACACCAAAGAGAGAGCACATTGAAAGAAATAGATGATCTTTAGTGCGAGAAGAGAGTAATTAGAGTATCCAACCAATCCTAGAATTTGTGAGGCTTGAGAAGTGTCTTGGGTTATTACTCTTGGTTTATGGCATCCTAGTCTGGTTAGGTCTCGGTGATCAAGCTTTTGAGAAGATTGTGGAAGTAGTCATCAAATTTGTGGGTGGTTTCAATTCCCTCGCTTGAGAGGGACACTAAGAGGGACGTGATTGGGTATTGTTCAAGACAGTAGGGTCACCAATGTCTTTACTCTGAGAGTGAGGCATGCCCTAGAATGTACCATTCTGAGAACGGTGGGAGGGACAGTAAGATTGCTCCAACCAAAATTATGAGAAGATGACATCCTTTCGAGACACCGGGAAAATCATTGAGCATTCCTTTTTCTCTGCTTGTTTACATTCCACAAGTAGTGTGATAGGTTGTTTTGTGATCCGCTTGGTGGCTATTGTGCTAGTGATTGTTTGCTTCCATTGTTCATACAACAAGCATGTTAGGAGTCTTGGCTTACTAGACTGGCATAGGTTTGCTCTTGTTCGAGATAAAGTTGCAAACTCTAGAATTGTAGCAAATTGTCGGTTACATTGGACTACCAATTCAAACCCCTTCTCGGTGTCCTTGATCCTTACAACTTCTTTTATGAGTCAAAAAGGATCCATGGTCCCTAAACTATTTTGTTGTGATGTAGATCCCTTTAAATTTTAAAGTGGTCATACATGTCCATGATCTAATTAAGTGTTGCATCTTCGAGTCCAAACCTCTTCATCAGCTAGAAAAATCTGGCATGATTGTGCTAACATGGACTATGACTTGCGTATGAGACATGTGAGAATGTGGTTGGATTACAAATTGGAAAAAAGGCTTGTAGGAAGTTTTCTATTACACAATACCATCATCTATGATTTTTTTTTTTTTCATTTTGGAATAGTTTGGAATGGGATTTAATAAATTCTTTCTGAAATGTGGGCTTAGTTGATTCATGTAGGTGCTGATTCACCTACTTTTTGGGTTAAGGTTCATCATAGGTGCTTATTCCATTAAAAAGATGTTGGTAAGGCGGATCTTTTACATCCTTTAGAGATACATTATTTTTTGTCAAATCAGATAGATTAGGGACTACATGCCAATTGTAAATTCAAGTTTATTTTTGTTTGGCCTATTGTAGGTCCAGCAATAAGTTGTTCGCATTATTGTTTTGGGTAAAACTACAAGCAGATCTTACTCGACCAATGAGAAACAATGTTCCATCATTGCTTCAGTTCCTCACCTTCTACCTGTTTTAGAAGTACAAATATATACCCCAAAGGTATGAATGGTTTTGGTGATTGAATGAGAACTATGAACTAACTCGGTGGATGTAGGTTCAACATTACTTCAACATAGCTACCAGTGTTGTGTTTCTCAAGGATGATCGAGCCTCGTGCAAGCTTCAAGGTTGAAGTTGGTTCAAGGTTAAGGATTAATTAGAGCCTTTGTGGATTAGTTGTATGCTTTAAGTCCATAAGAAAACCAGTACTATAAAGGAGGTTGGGTCACCTCTCTTGGTTTTACAATTGTTAGGAAGTATGGATGCTTTATGTTCTCTGAGGCACTTGTGTGACAAGAGGAGGCTTGAGGAATGAAAGAGTTGCAGTTGGGAATAAAACGGTCTTGAAGATATCAAGTTTCAGTAGCAAAAGAAGTTACCAGAAAGTTTGATGGTATCATCGGATAGTCTGACAGTATCACCGAACAGTCTAGTGAGTGCGGCAGATTAGAGTCTAGAGAAGCTAAAGTTCACTGTAAGGATCAAAAGTGTCAGTGGACTATCCAACGGTGCCACCAGACAATTCTGTGAGTCTTAAAATTTGAAGTCCAGAGCAGAAGTTTTTTGAAGCCAAAGTGATGGAGTCATCAAATAGTCTGGTGTGGTCAATGACCGGATAGTCGGGTGTCCAGGAGGATGAAGTCCAGAGAAAGGTGTTAGCTTCATGACCTTTCAAGTCCTCTAAAAGATATAAATTAATTTTGGTCATTAAATGAACACCATAGGTAACAGTTATGATTGTAGGTTCCACCCTGTTAATTCTATATCAACATTTTGGGTTTCCTCGATGGATGACAAAGACGATCTCAAGAGGTGTTTCCGGATGTCGGAGGACCAAAGCTAAGAATTAGCTAGAGAGTCCATAGGACCGCCAGTACTATTAAGGGGATAAGGTTATTTGTCTCCTGTCATACAAGTGTTAGAGGGCGTGAATACTCCTTAGATCCTCAGAAAGCACTGAAGATGGCAAAGGAAACGAAGTCGAAGACCGAAGCTCAAGTCTAGCTGAAGAGGAAGTCACCGGACAGTCCGGTGAGCCTTGGAGGAGCCAGTCCAAAGAGAAGTGCTCTCTGAAGTCAAGGTGGAGAAGTTACCAGACAGTCCGTCGGTGTAATGACTGGACAGTCTGGTGAGCCAGAAGACGAAGTCCAGAGAAGATGTCTCTGAGAGTCCAAAAGTGAAAGTCACCGGACAGTCCGGTGAAGGTATGCACCGGACTGTTCGGTGTCATATAGAATGAATTCTATAGAGGGTGTTTCCTGGCCAGATGGAGGAAAGGGTCATCGGACAGTCCGGTGGTCTAGTACCAGACAGTCTGGTGATTGCATAATGCAGTCAGCTTTATGACATCACGTTCCAACGGTTGTTTTTGAGCTTGGAGCCTATTTAAACTATGGAGTGGGACATTTTGCCGTGTGCCTGAGGTCTGCTCTAATGGAGAAAACTTGTGAGAGGCCAAGGGACACCACCAAGAGAGCACATAGCAAGATTAGAGATCTTTGATGCTAGTAGGAGAGTGATAGGGAGCATTCATACACTTCTAGAGCTTGTGGGGCTTGAGAAGAGTGATTTTTGCCTATTACTCTTGGTTTGGGCAGCCTAAACTGGCTAGGAGTCGATGATCGATCTTTCGAGGAGATTGTGAAAGACGACGCCAAGTTTGTACATAGTTTCGAGTCCCCCCTCGAAAAGGACATCAAGAGGGAGCGCCCGAGCCTTGGAGGCTTGCTTTAGCGCTTGGGTATTATATGCGACAGCTGAGTCACCTGTGACTTTACTCTGAGAATGAAGCGTACCCTTGTAAGCATCGTTTCGAGAACGACGGGAGGAACTAAGACTCCAACAGGAGTGGTTCAACAGGGATTAGAGGAAGGCACCTACCTTTTGAGACCTCGAGAAAAAATCACTGAGCACTCTTTATCTCTCTCTTTACTTACCGCATTTACTTACCGTTTGAGTATAGTGATAGGTTGTTTTTTGATTCTTCTGGGTGGCTATTGTGCTAGTGTTTGCTTGTTGTTCTTATCTTTTTACTAGAATTGTTAGGGGTCGTGGCCTAATAGAATTGCATAGGATTGCTTCAGTTGTGATTTAGTCTCATAGTTTTAATTCGTAGTGAAATTAGTCCTATAAATCCACCGCTTCATGGTCCGAAGTTACAACTCTGGGTGCGTTAATTGTGAGCAAGAAAGAAGCTACAAGTGAGAGCGAGGACAAAGAACACAATCCAAAAAGAAAGTTCAATAAAAAGTTCTTTGTCAAGGAGAAGAGAAAGAGCAAGGAGAAGAAGAAGTCTCCGCACAAAGCTTACATTGTTGATGAGTGACTCACCGATAATGATGATTCGGACTCTTTCTCTTCTTGTGAAGAAGAGCTCGCGGGTATTGCTATGACAAGCTCCTTCAATGAGCTACCACCACCACATCTTTGCTTCATGGTCCGAAGTTGCGAGGGCTATGTGGATGAAGATGATGATCTTGATGAAGAAGAGTGGGACTATGAAGATGAAGATGATGGACCTAGCTAAAATAATCTAATCCTCTTCCTTGAGAAGGCCAACAAAACCATCATCAAGAAGACCAAGAAGATTGAGGTGGTGACCAAAGAGCACAAAGTAGTGGTATTCTGAGTTCGGGAGCTTGAAGGTGAGCTCAATGCCCTTAAGCATTCTCATTGTGTTCTACGTGAGTCTTATGAGTCTCTCAAGTAGAAGCACATAGAGCTAAGTAAGAAGCATAAGGCATTGGTGTGCACCCATGAAACTCTTGATCTTGACTCTCTCTTGAACTCTACTAAGCATTTGAATGATGCTTGTACTTCTTGTGATCTAACCATCTCCAAGGAGAGTACTACTCATGAGCCATCTATTTTGAAGGAATACACGAAGCTCAAGGAGAGAGAGGCCGTGATGGATGCTTTTGAGTGGCTTACTAGTGGAAGGCAAATTCAAAAGAAAATTCTAAGCAAGAACCTTGTCAACAATCACAACAAAAAGGGCTTAAGATCATATACTTCCTCTATCAACATCATTGGCAACGAAGATGAGATCCCCGCATGGATAGTCCCGCTCATGGTGGATGACTATTATTGTGAGAAGTATTGCATTGATGGTCACCGCTCTAAGGATTGTCCCAAAGTGAGCGTGCATAAAATTATGTCTAATGCTAACATTTTCCATGAAGATATGCACAACAAGTTTTTTAGGGACAAAGATGAAAAGGTGAAAGCCAAGCCGCTTGGACCGCCAAATGACAAGAGGACAATCAAGAAGATATGAGTCCCTAAGGTATCGTGGACCACGAGAGGAAGTCTAAACTCTCTTAGGTTCCCAAGAACATACGAAGGGACCTAGATGGTGGACCATGAAGCTATTGAAGATTCTTCAACCACGTGTTGATCGAGCTACAACGCCAATCTACTCTTCAAAGAGGTTTATTCTTGTGCATAGTAAAGTAGATTTTTTTTCTTGTCTTTCATGGTAGTTAAGACTCCTCTGTGGACTAGATGTTTGCACTATCATGCATCATGTGTAAAAATATAAAAGAAAAGAACAAAAAAATTAGATAGGTGCCTAACCACTTTAAGATATCCATATGCACGGAGGAAGAGCTTGAGAAGGTGGTTTGGCTATCTCAAGGCAAAGCAGCGAGCATATGGTGAATAAGCTTGAGATGGGTAAAATTTGACACCGGATATGTTTTTTTATGCAATATCTTTAATTTGCTTGCATCTACATGGCATGCTTTAAATTTTTAGCATTAGCTAGCTTGTTTGCATGCATTGCATATAGGAACCACGGAGGACGCGTGTTACTCTATGGAGAAATGACTACATTATCTATATGGATTCACATACTCTACAAAGAGTAACCCAAGCAATTTTCATGCCCACTAAACCCTGTGCTTAACGGTCTCTAAAATCCATTTACGTGGATCGTGAACAAGGGTTCGTACATTCCCTTTTTGGAGCCTCCTTATTGTTTTGGCTTTATCGCTCGATCTTAATTGCAATTTGCAAAAAATGCTAAACTCTTTTGGGAGTTATCTATTTGCAAAGAGTGTTTGAGAGTTCCCTTTCTAGACAAGTGTGGTGTTTATTTGGTTCTTTGGTGAGGACACTTAAAGTCTACAAAGAATTCCTTTGTTCTGCAATTCCTTCAGGTCATCGCACAGTTCGGTGCCTTCACCAGACAGTCTGGTGATTGTATCTTTGAACCGAGTGACCTGCGAAGTTAGACAGTCACCGGACAATCCAACGAGTTCACCAGACAGTCTGGTGATTTGAAGATGAAGCACTTGCTTCTCTAGAATCGGCACTCGACAGACTCCAGACAGTCTGGACTTTTTAAGTCACCGAACAAATTTCTAGCACCAGACAGTTCGGTGATCCTTCGGTTTGGTGAGATCTCGGCCGTTCTTTTCCTTGTTTTCAATCTTGGCCGTCGATCTGTTTTTAACTAACCCGCACGTGGAAATTCTGTCATTTCCAAAAGACCTCATGTGCCCGACCGAACATCGCCGACCGTCGATTGCCGTCGCCGCCGTGCGCCATCCGCTCACCACCGTGCGCCGCCTCTGCCTTGGCCGCCGCGCCTGTGCTTGCCTCCTGCACTGCTCTGCACTGCCAGAGCTCAGCCGCTCTGTGTCGCCCATGCGCTCGCAACCTTGCGCCTTAACCGCGTTCGCCCTAGTGCTGCCAGTTCACCATGTCTCCGCGCCGCCCTCGCAGGCCACCTTCTTGTTGCTTGAGCGCGCCGTCCTAGCTCGTGCCTACGCCGTGGTGCACTCCCCAAGCCATCACCCCACTCCTCGTAGGGTTTTAGCTTTTGAGGTGACCGGTCGTCTTTTCGGCGAATTCTTCAGCGGATTCCGGCTCTATTCTCTGGGGTATTGCATTCTATCACATTCATTTCATCGGAAATGCCCCATGTTCCTTGCTTGTTAATTAATTGCGAAAATTGGTAGCTTTTGCATAAAAATTTAATCTTTTATTGCCAATTGACATGATTAATTGACAAATTCCTGTACTTAGTGCCATATTGAGGTTATCTCTTGCATATTTTGATATGGCATTGAGTCTCTTGTCGCTAGTGTCACAATTAGGATTAATTGCTATTATTTGAATTGTGGCATTAGTCCGTTGATCACCGTTGATCGTATTTGCTTTATTTGGTCGATGATATATCCTTGTACCATCGTTAGGATATCATATTGAGTCGCTCACCTTTATGCTTACGACATATATTTTATTCCTATACGGTGCAGTGACAGTTGGTACATGGGACAAGATAGTGGACAGTGGCAGTGGTCAGAGGATTCTGTGCTAGTCCAGATTTTCTCTTGGACGAGTTAAGAGACAAGCTCTTAATCCTATCTTGTTGAGTCAGCTGGTCAGTTGAGATTCAACTGATTTTTCAGAGTGACAGTTGACAGTATGGGTAGACAGAGATCTTCTGCAGAGGAGAAGGGAAAGGGCAAGGCCATAGAGCCTGAGAAGAAGAAGTAGGGGACAGGTGATCCTGAGTGGGACAAAGCTTTAGCTGCAGCGGATGTGGATGTGCCTCCACATAGAAGGAGTGGAGCTCTAAGGATAGGAGGAGTTGAGGTTCAAGGGGAGCCGAGGAGGTCAACCAGTCAGAAAGTGGCAACCACCCCTGCTGAGAGAGAGGTGCAGCCGCGGAGAGCTCCTGCCAGTCGATAGTCTAGAACCGTGGAGGGAGAGGCATCCCAGAGGGTTTCACAGCTGAGGTCACAAAGGTGTCCTCATTCGAAGTCTGGGGTCTACATAGTTTCCACGGCTAGAGCCGAGAGAGCTCGCCGGACATGGCCAGAGTCACTGAAGTTGAGGTTGATTTGTTGAAGCTCAAGGGCCCGGCCATAAAGGCCAAGAGGAGAGTGAAATTCACTGCTTGGGTCCCCGCTATTAGACACGCTAATGCTAGACAATGCTGTACTATACTACAGCGGAGGATCTTTGAGGCCTACAAGATGCAGCTTGTCACTAAGGGCAAAAGCTCAGTGTTTCCAGTGTACTACCACTGTTCTATAGAGGCACTGAGCAGAGGAGCTGGAGTTGACATGGAGGGTCACATTGCCTATCTTTCAAGATTATCGAAATTGCTCACCCAGCAGTTGAGGTTTAGTGACGAGATTATACTGGAGTTCTATGCCTCACTGTGGATCTCCCCCTGACCGCTCTTACTTCTGGTTCATGTATCGAGAGGAGCCACACAGATTCGAGAGGTCCAATGTCTTTGCAGCACTGGAGTTCATATCATTTGAGACTTGAATCCACACACTGGCCCATCCGAACTTCTCACCGCCGTTCAGACCTTCGGAGGGATGGAGCCGAGTGACGACAGGATGAGTATTGCCTTCCCGTCACCTCATGGGAGCATTACTTGAGGCACCCTCTGAGGTTGACACACGAGACGTGTCTTGAGAGAGTTACTTGAGAGGTCGATAGCACCTCAAGCTAGCTACGGAGAGCGAGTCTTCATATTGCATCAGTGACTGCTGTGTTTTCTGCTGAGGCATGAGGAGTTTGATCTGACAGATTTTTTGCTAGCACAGATGGAGGATGTGATATATGAGGGGATAGGTGCTCGACAGCTACCATTTGCCCCCACATATACCTATTGCTGAGGAGAGCTGGTGTTATGACTGAAGAGGAGTACACTACATTGTCAGATATCATTACAGCCTTCAGTCCAGCTGAGCCATCCGACTCCAGGGTTCTTCGTGTTTCAGCTTCGCAGAGCACCCCTGAAGGAGCGGAGACTACAACACCTGAGGACCTTGAGATTGAGACTGAGACTGAGACTTCATAGGGAGCACAGTCGGGGGCTAGGAGCACTGAGGCTCCAAGTCAGGCCGAGACTCCTACCTCTCATGCCACACTTGACCCTGTACTAGCTACCGGATTGGATGCTATTCAGGCAGAGCAGTCTGAGCAGAGGAGGTACAGACAGGAGTAGGATCAGCGTATACGCCGAGAGAGGGCCGAGTTTGAGGAGAGGATTCGATTCGAGCGCCTCCAGATTGAGAAGAGGCTTCGGATGGAGAGAGATCTCGCTAAGGAGAGGAGACGGCAAGACAGAGAGTTCTTTGAGAGGTTGTAGCGGACTCAGTTGGAGATGACAGTGGCCATATCATATATGTCTGCCGGATTTGGAGCTATTGCATCATATCTACAATGGATCGGTATGACTCCATTGCCTGTGTTCTCGACGACTATGCTACCGGGTCCTTTGCCCTCACAGCTTCAGCCTACAGCACCTCAGCTGCAGTATTGATCAGTGCCAACATTCACTTCTGAGCTACAGAGTCAGTAGCAGCAGCCCACTTTTATGACTTTGCTCTTAGCCCCGCTTTCACCGTTTGTATCTTTTGAGGCAGCCAACACGACAGCGACTAGCGGTGGATCATCAGTACCGGTTTTCTCGTACTCCACGTTAGTTCTATTTGCTTCAGCTGAGCCCAGAGTATCTATACCAGCATTGGAGTTAGAGACAGTAGTTAGTAGTTCTTCTCTTGCTCCGAGGGTTCTTTTGTTTGAGACTACTACTACTGAGTCAGTATTGATAGAGCCACCGCAAGAGGCTTCAGAAGTAGAGCCCACAGCCATCACAGCCGAACAACCGAGTTCTTCGGATGCAGCTATCCTGGCTGAGGTTGGATACACAGCAGAGGTAGCTCAGGCCCTTGCCAGTGCAGATACACCAGCTACTCTTGATGGCAAGGAGCCCTCCTTGACGTCTTCCTCCGATTTGAGTGCTTTCGATGATACTGAACAGCCAAGAGGGGATGTGTCAGTAGCAGTAGCCGAGCCAGCAGCAAAGAAGCAGCCACCGACCGTCACTGCACTCAACTCTTCAGCCGTACAGGATTAGATTTCTTGCAGGAGTTGGGGCTGAGTCGTGTGGTGTATCGATTGAGGGCTAGCTATTTAGGGGGAGGCTATGGATAGGTAGTTAGAGCTCTGGATCTTATTTGGTGAATTTATTTGGCTCTTTGTGACAGTTTGATGAGCGGGTGTTTTATTTGATCTTTTAGCTCATTGGAATGCACTTGTTTTTGGGACTAACCCCTGTGGATCCATTGTGTATGGCTCTCTGTGTTATGATTGTTTTTATAGGTTCCTTCGTGCATTGCACTCCCGTTCTATTCTATCGTGCACTAACCTTTGTCTATCCAGCGTTCTCCCTCTCAATATGCTTTCTCGATGCCACCTTTTTGTGTGATTAGATGACAAAGGGGGAGAGAGCTACCAAACAGGGGGAGAGCGACGCTTCCAACCCATGACAAAGGAGGGGAACTCTTGCAAAAAAATTTTGAGGAGTCATCAAGGTAAGGGGGTAAGTGTTTTTTCGAGATGCGTTTTCTTCTGTATCTTCTTTCATCTTGTTTGAGACTGTTTGTGAGTACTATGTTTGTCATCAATCACCAAAAAAGGAGAGATTGTTAGCTTCATGACTTTTAAAGTTCCCTAACAGGTATGAATTGATTTTGGGTGATTGAATAAATACCATAGGTAACTGTTGTGATTGTAGTTTTCACCCCGCTAATTCTACATCAATATGGTGGGCTTCCTCGGTGGATGACAAAGATGATCCTAAAAAAAGTTTTCGAGCGTCGGAGGACCAAGGCTAAGGATTAGCTAGAGAGTCTATAGGACCGTAGGTATTATTAAGGGAGGTAACGTGATTTGTCTTCTGTTGTACAAGTGTTAGAGGGTGTGAATGCTCTTTAGATCCTCAGAAAGCACTGAAGATGGCAGAGGATGCGAAGTTGAAGACCGAAGCTCAAGTCCAGCTAAAGAAGCAATCACCGAACAGCCCGGTCAGGTCATCGGACAGTCCGATCAGCCCTGGAGGAGCCAATCCAGAGAGAGGTGCTCTCTGAAGTGAAGGTGGAGCAGTCATTGCACAGTACATCGGTGCAATGACCGGACAATCCGGTGAGCCAATGACTGAACAATCCGGTGAGCCAGAAGACAAAGTCCAGAGAAGATGTCTCTGGGAGTACAAAACTGAAAGTCACCGAACAATCTGATGTAAGTATGCATCGGACAGTCTGTTGTCATATGGAATAGATTTCAAAGAGGGTGTTTCCCTAGCTAGATGGAGGAAAGGGTCATCGGATAGTCTGGTAGTCCGATCACCAGATAGTCCGGTGATTGCATAAAGCAGTCAACCTTATTACATCATGTTCTAACTGTTATTTCTGGGCTTGAAGTCTATTTAAACTGTGGAGTAGGACGTTTTTTCATGTGCTTGAGGTCTGATCTGTTGGAGAAAACTTGTGAGAGGCCATGGGACACCACCAAAAGAGCACATAGCAAGATTGGAGATCTTTTGTGCCAGTAGGAGAGTGATAGAGAGCATTCATACACTTCTAGAGCTTGTGGGGCTTAAGATGAGCGATCTTTGCCTATTACTCTTGGTTTGGGCAGTTAGACCGGTTAGGAGTCGGTGATCAAGCTTTCGAGGAGATTTCGAAGATGACGTCAAGTTTGTTTGCGGTTCTGGGTCCTCTGCACGAAAGGGACACCAAGAGGGAGCGTCCGAGCTTTAGAGGCTTGTTATAGCGTTTGGGTATTGTGTGCGATAGCCGAGCCACAGGTGACTTCACTCCGAGAGTGAAGCGTACCCTTATGAGCATCGTTTCGAGAATGACGGGAGGAATCTAGACTCCGACAGAAGTGGTTTAATGATTACTGAGTACTCTCTATCTCTCTCTCTTTACTTACCGCATTTACTTATTGTTTGAGTAGAGTGATACGTTGTTCTTTGATTCCTCTTGGCGGCTATCGTGTTAGTGCTTGTTTGTTATTCTTATCTTTCTACTAGCATTGTTCGAGGTCTTAGCCTACCAGAATTGCATAGAATTGCTTCAGTTGCGACTGAGTCTCATAGTTTTTGTTCGTAGCAAAATTAGTCCTATAAGTCCACCGATTCAACCCCTTCTCGGTGTCTTTGATCGTTACAAAAGGTGTCTCTGGTTTTTCAAAAGAGAAGGTCCTCAGACTGTCCATTGTCACAAAGTATAGACTCCAGAGTGATTGTTTTCTGTTTGAGGAGGAAATAAGAGTCATCGAGCAGTTCGGTGACTGTAAAAAGCATATAACTTTTTGTCGGTAGCTTCCAACAGCCATTTCAGGGTTGCAGCCTTTTTTTTGAGCGAAAACTGAAGGGGATTCCCCTGCAGTGAATAAATTAGAAAGGGAAAGAACTGTACAGGTTTATACACACTTGAAAGGGACACAAAAGGGAGTGCCCAAACCTTAGAAGTTTGCTCTTGTGAGTAAATATTGTTCACTATAGCCGGTATGCCAGATGACTTCAATCCGAGAGTGAAGTGTACCCTAGAGAGCATCATTCTAAGAACGGTGGGAGAGACTGGTCCTCTGAAGGAAGTGATCCAACGAGAATTTGGGGAAAGCGCTATCTTTCCAAGACCTCGTGAAAAATCACTTAGCATTCCTTTCTCTCCACTGCTTACTTTCTGCGCTTACCTTATTGTGAGTATAACGTGATATGTTGTTCTTTTTATTCCTCTTGGTGGCTATCATGCCTATACACCTTATATATTAGCTTGATAAATTATTCTTTCACAGTTTATCTTTGCTATCTAGTTGTTATTATAGGTGGTTCGTATTCATCTTGTTAGAAGTTGCCTACTAGATCGCTAGTTTGTAAGAAGAGTAGGAAAAATAAATTAATGTAGTACCTGATTTAACCACTTTTTTTTGTTACTTGATCCTTACAATAAATCATGTTCCAAATAGCATCAAGGATACACAATTTTGAACCGAATTATGCTATGGTTATATGGACGCTAACGCTTTATTTTAAAAGCAACCCATTATCATGTTGTATTCGCTAATGTCGTGTGTTCACTTTTTAATTAAGCAAGGTATCCGTTGTACATAACACTAATGTCGTATGTTCATGGATAGTCTCGTGTACACATGGCCATTTTGCCATTTTGCCATTTTGTTGCCTTATTGGTCCACCGAACGGAATGCGTCGGCGGGAGCTGGAAGGCACGCGCGCAGCCGTCTGATTGGTTTGGATGGTCCTGGCTCCTTCCCTCCGACGATCCCGTTCCGAGCTGCCAGCGCCACGCCGCCGCGCCATTTTGTCCTCGGCCATGTCTTCAGTGTCCTTGCTTTCGATAGGATTGGAGACAATTTTCATCCTTTATAAATTCATCATATAAATATACTAAACTTAGTGGTGAAGCTAAAGGAAAATAATTGGGAGGGGGGGGGGGGTTGCATCTCTTTGATCTAATTCAAAGGATTAAAAGAATATATGGTGCAAATTTGAATGCTTTAGTGTAAAGTTTGTCAAAACGTGAATGCATTCGCATCCAGCACTCATAATGTAGCTTCGCCACTGAAACTGCAGATACACAACTATTTATTAGGTACCCATTTTGCATTTCTAGCTCCCATGTACAACGGGATCTAGCTTGATACGAATTATAGAGGCAAAAGTTTGGACCTATAATGTGCAACGCAGAGAGCCTGCATTGAACGCAGACTTCTAGGTTGTGCCAGGCCTGTCCTTCACGGATTGTGAATGGTCTCCTGAACAACTTGAGAATAACAATGTTGGAGTTCCTAAAAATAATAACCAATCATGCCTTTGTTAAGTTGGCCTGAAAAGTGGATAATTGAGCTATAATTTTTTCTCTGTTTATGTTCTGTTCATCAGGACCCTGTGGCAAGGCAAGTCAGGGAAGTGAGGCTCTTGCATATATCAGTTTCACGTTCTGAAGACGAGGCACACTATTTTGAATTTCCTAATTGTCTGTTGTTTTTTACATTATTTTTGATTATTCATCTTCTTAAAAAATTAGTTTAAATATGTAAAATTATAAATTATGTTTCAAACACTTTAAATGATAAAACAATTTATAATAAAATATATTATATTTATTATATTTTTAAAATAAACTGAATGATCAAAGATAATATTAAAAATCGACTATGATAACAATTAAAAAATAGAGACTAACAGTTTTACTTACATCAGAAAAGCAGAGGCTAGCACCATGTTATGCTCGTACTTTCTGCTGCACGTACGAGCTGGAGGTGAAAAATATGATTTGGTTGGTATGTTTTGTCTTCAGTACTTCACACTAGCTACATTAATATTTAATTTTCAGCAGAGTTGCCTTTAAAAATTATATATACAGTCTCCCAAGCTTGCAGTTGGAGGCAAGACGTCTTCAACACCAAGCTTGGAGGCAGAGTCTGCCTTGGAGCACCGCTTCGGAGACTCAAGTTGGAGGCAAAGGATCAGGCATGCGTGCCATGGTTTCCTTTTTTTACTGAACCCACGAAGTTTCTAACATGATTTTCCAGGGAATGAATAGTTCCCTATGATTTTGAGTGTGAAACTGGAGGGCACTCCCTTTTTCCGATCCATATTTTCCTAGGGCATTTTGTAGGGAAATATTTTCTCTAGTTTTTTCAACCTCTATTTAGTGTTTTCATTTATAAAGAAACTGTTTGATTCTAGTAGTGCGGAAAAAAAAATTAACAAGCATTCATTAACCATTCTCACTACTTGTGTTACTTTTCACATTTCATATTTGCTTGTAGTGTCATTGGTTGTTTGTCTTGTCCCTACCATTACTAGCTGGATTGATTGCTTGCTTGTTTACTTTCCCACTAACATGTGTAGGATCTTGGGATTTTATTTGAAATATTATTTATTTTTTTCTAAGAATTACAGAGATAATACCTAGAATGGAGAAATTTTAAAAAATATCATGTCGTGCAACCAATACACGATTTAAGCAACGGCATACAAATCTCTAATACTAGATGTTCCACATTTGCGACATGGTGCGTTGGATATACAACCAAAACTCCAATCAACTGGATTTCATGTCTTCAAAATTCGAGAAAAAATAAATCAATTATTTTGACATGTAAAGTTTATTTTGGAAATATTTACAGGTGCAATATTAACTATTTTGTGTTGTGTATGGATTTTTATCACAAATAAGAAATACTA
>BCLG01003333.1:0-13010 GCA_001602295.1 Zoysia matrella
CCCCCCTGGTACATCAGATCCAGGCCCCTCTGGCCTCCCTCCAGCACCACCCACCATCTCTGACGACCAGTGCATCACACATGTCAGAACAATCTCAGTCGCACCCCCTTCCTCAATTTGCATATAGTGTTGTTTAGTATGTATTTCTTATGCTATCGCGTATCTGCTGTAACTAGTATTATTTTGTGCCCTGTATATCAGAATTGTTAAATCATGTCAGTATATTTTTTGAAGAATTACAGTTCACACTAATTTCAGTGCACACATGAGATTGTTCGTTTCGCATATAACAGCATCTCCGAATTGCTATTCTGGAATGGTATATAATGGCGCTGTGGCCATTTGGTTTAATTGAATTTTTATAGTACAAATGCAGTGGTTGTAAACTACTAGGAAGCAATGCCAGTGCGCAGTATAGTACAAGTAGCTATAAAATAGATGTTTTCCACCTTGTTTCTCTGAAATCGCTTTTTATATGCAGCTATGAACTATTTTTCTTCTTTGATGTACTCTATATACCAAGAATACTGCTAGTGATCTTGGTTAATATTTTTTACATGACTGTAACTTCTATTTTTTCTGATCAAATGTAATTTCAAAATTACAAATTGTATTGGTTTTGAAGGGAACTGATAATCTTCATTTCTTTCACAGCACTTGAATGCGCGATGGAAGAGCAGCACGAGAACAATAGCACAGGCGAACGACGTAACTCGGACGATGAACGAGCAACGATTGCACAGATTCGATCAGGCACCGGTGCAACTAATACAACAACCCGTGGGCCACAAATAAAGATGATGTGGAATGTTTAAATCTTTTAAACATGTGATTATAGGTATTTAGAATTTTTTTAAAATACTTAAATATATTTAGCTACTGCCTCCTTTCAAGTAAAAAACTGTCGTTCTAGCCGAACACGCGAAAACCAATGCACCGAGCCATTTTCCCTTACTACCCTTATTTACTGCTTTCTCCTTCCTCCCGTCCCTCTCCTACCCATCGCACAGGTGCGCCTTTCGCCATCCCAAGCAGCTACTGCCGCCGCCATGGAATCGAGGGGAAAGTGCTCATCTACCACTGCCATCGAACCAAGGGGAAGGAACTCGTCCACGCTGTCGACGTTGAGCCGGCGGGAAGGAGCTCATCCGCGGCCGTCGAGCTGGTCGTCGCTGTTTCGATGGGCTGCCGCAACGTCGATGAGCTCGCTTCGTCGGGCTGCCGCAAGCTCAGTGAGCTCGCTCCGCTGGGCGACCACTCCGTCGTGCCGCTGCTCTGTCGTGCAGCTGCTCCGTCGGGCCTTCGCTCCATCGAGCCGCGAGAACCTCAGAGTGCTCGCTCCGCCGGGCCACCGCTCCGTCGAGCCGCTGTTCCGAGAGCTCGCTGCGCCAGGCCGCCGCCCTGTCACGCCGTGCTCCTTGCTCACAGGGCCACCTGTGTAGATCCGAACAGAAATCGAGCTCGTTGGCGGACGAAATCAGGCGAGACGGGGGAGAAAACCAGAGCCGCGTCGCTGTCAGTGTGTTTATTGCTGGGCTGGCATGCATCGAAAGGTGAGAGCGACACTTTAACGGAGACAAATTTTAAATCGTAGAACGACATTTTCATTGGAACGGATGGATGGAGTACTTACAACGTACTCAAATTATGTCAACTTGTTGAAGATGCTCCCATTTGATCCCCAAATTCTGCTAGGCTATATAGCTAAAAATAACTCAAACGGTAACATTTTTCGGTTTTCATCACGATTACAATTTCCATAATTACGGTTTCACCGTGGGACCCAAGCCTCCAGCCGGTACCTTGCCCCCTACGATTCCTCCTCAAATAAATCCCGGCCACGGATCGTCTGGCGCGCGCCGCTCTGTCGCGTGCATAGCCCGCCAGCTCCTAAACCCCAGGAACCTCAACCATCTCGCGGCTTGTGCGCGCCGTGGCTGCGGACTTCTCGCTCCGTCCGGAGAACCGCGGTCGGCGGCGGCGGCGGCTCGATCGGCGCCATGGAGAAGGTGAGTGCCCGTGGTCTCGATTTCCTCCCGGGGTTTTCTCTTGCGATTGCGCAGTGTTGTCCTCTGCGCCTGTGGTGCCACTATGGGTTCGAATTGTAGGCACGTAACCGGTTTGAAGGTTTTGAGGTGCGATGCGATGCGACACCGCTGCTCCGGTAATTCCGGTTGCGCGCTAATGTGGAACGCATTTTCGGCCTGTTTTTTTTGGATGCTTGGAGCTGCCGCATCGATCGAATCCATGGGCAACGGCAACCTTTGTTGATTAGATTACTGAGATGGGTCGACTTGTTTATTTCTCGGGCGTTAGGGTTGTTACCGTGGTAGCAAGCGCTCATTGGATCGCGCTGCGCTTTTTCTTCGTTGCGTATTTGGTGAATGCACCTTCCGTTTTGGGTTTTATCGGTCTGATTCGTTTTGATGGTGTTGGTGGGGGTGTGTTGTGTGTGTGCAGCCGTTGGATGAGAAGGAACTGGAGCGGAAAATGAAGAAGGATCAGAAGGTACTACTGAAACTCCAATTGGATTAATTCCTGTGATGTTCACAATGGACCTCGAAATTTGGTCGAGTTCTTCTGGTCGTGTGCTCCCAGTTCTAAACTATTCGACATGTGTGTTCTCTGATAGGCCAAAGAGAAGGAGGAGAAGAAACTCAAAGCGAAGCAGAAGGAAGTGGCTAGGCTTCAGGTGCACGGCAATTCCTTAATGAACAACTCTGACGAGTGAAATGCTTGACTTCTGTCCCTTCTTCGTGTGCCGTTGGTTGTAGGCTAATGCAACATTTGCTGGAGACGAAGCTAAGAAGAGTGATAAGAAGCAGAAGAAGAAGACCACTATAGATGAGAACCCTGAGGATTTCATTCATCCATATACCCCTGCTGGACAGAAGAAAATGCTAGCTTCTCGAATGCCTAAACAATACAATCCGGCTACGGTTGAGAAATCGTATGTTGCTTTTGTCATCTTGGAGATTCCATCGTATGTTGCTTTTGTCATCTTGGAGATTCCTATGATAATAACTTTTGTAACTACTCCATACCTGTTAATAAAAAAGGGAGTTCTGTGCATGGTGTGGGGAAGGGTCTAACCACTTTGGGTCTTTTGTATACAGCCTTTCTCTGCATTTTGCAAGTCGCTTTTACAACTTGCTTCGATAGTTATTAATAATCTGACTATTTTGTATTATCCTTTTTGGCCATGTAGATGGTATGCTTGGTGGGAATCATCACTGTATTTTGAGGCAGATCCAGGAAGCTCAAAGACACCATTTGTAATAGTAAGTGCCTCAATTACCCAAGGATCTGTTTTCAGAAGAAACTTGTGCTACGATCATTATGTGTAATTGCTCAGTCAGCTGATATCACATGATGAACTTTCTAGAAGAGCATAAACAAATAATAATTGATTCACACGTCTATTCTTGTGGTTATTTCCAGGTCCATCCTCCGCCAAATGTGACGGGTGCTTCACATTGGCCATGCTATAACTGTAGCTATTGAGGTAGCGATTATTTATTTTATTTCCTTTTATTTCTTTACTGTCTATTGCTTATAGACCGGCAGATTTGGCATTGATGTCTTTACATTTTGATGAATTGAGAATGATTCAGGATGCTTTGATTCGTTGGCGGAGGATGTCAGGCTACAATGCTTTATGGGTTCCTGGAATGGACCATGCTGGCATTGCTACACAGGTATATTATGTTCGCTACTGGCAGATATGTTTAGCACATAAAACATATATGGGATCCCAACACATCTAGGGAGTTGACTGGCAATTTTTTTTGACAATGTCATACAGCACATGGCGGCGCATACTAATTACTATATTATTTGTTTTCTGTGGTATCAGGTGGTGGTAGAACGAAAGCTCATGCGTGAGAGGAATCTGTCAAGCCATGAATTAGGTCGTGAGAAATTTGTATCTGAGGTAAACCTTTGATTCCTTGTACTTATTTAGTATTTACTAACTGGTTAATAGTGACACATTCACATCCTTTGTTGTTCAGTGTGTTCATTATCACATTTGTGGGCATTACGCACAGTCCCACTGTCTGTTCTTTTGATGAATTGAGATAACCATTGTCATCATAAAGAGAACAGAGGGAGAATGTCAATGAAAAGATATAATTTAGTGTTAAATATGTCTTCTAAATCATATCTGAGAACAAAAAATACTGTCTTCAGTTTGTCCTGAGCTCTGGTGTTTAGTTTTTAGTTGTTTTGTGAGCAACAGTGGGTGTGTGGGGGTGGGGGTGGGGGGTTGTACGGGCTCTTTGTCTCATTTTTCTTCTTAATATAGGGAGTGTTCGGCTGCATTACTATTTTGTTGCTGCCGCTGCAGCTCCTGTAGATGACAGAGTGATTTTATATTGATATGGCAGCAGCAAACTCTGCAGCACAGCCGCAGGCTGAGCAGCCAAACGGAACCATAATGATATGCAACTGTGTTTGAGAAAAATATAACCAAATTCTAAATTTGCAGCTGCCATGAGATGATTCTTGATACTTCATTATTTTCGAATCTATTTTGGGTGGCACTTGATATTTTCTTTGGTGTTTTACTTTCATAATTTTTGGGGTGGTATCAAATATCTGTTTGACAGGTCCGCAAATGGAAAGACCGGCATGGTGGTGCCATACAGAAACAACTGCGTATGCTTGGGGCATCACTTGATTGGTCACGGGAGGTGAACCTTTTTTTCATCTCTGTCCCTCAGAAAAAAATATACACGAACATATTATTATGTTTTTTTCTAACTCTTGAATTGATCAATCTATGTTCAGTGTTTTACAATGGATGAGCAGAGATCAAAAGCTGTGACTGAGGCTTTCCTCAGGCTTTACAAAGAAGGTTTAATATATAGGTTAGTTTTCTAGGATGTTTAGCTCTCAATGATACTACCTTTGGTTTTAAAATATTGACACCATTTACTTTTAATGTTACCTTTGACCATTTGTCTTATTCAATAATTTGTTCAAATATGTAAAATTGTTAGTCGCGCTTCAAATAACTTTGATGATAAAGCAAATTATAATAAAATCTATGATATTTATCACACCTTTTTGAATAAGATGAATGCTCAAAGTTAACGTAAAATGATAAAGCAAATTATAACAAAATATATGATATTTATCATACTTTTTTTTTTTGAATAAGATGAATGTTCAAAGTTAACGTAAAAGGTCAATGGTGTCAATATTTTTAAAATCAGAGGGAGTAGATTTCTGTTACATTTTGATATGTCTTGCATGTTATTTCTATTATTTGCTATTATGTTCAAAGTTTTCTCTTCTTGCTTCATGACACCTTTGGGATGGATTACGTGTTGTAGGGCTCATCGTCTTGTGAACTGGGATTGCACACTTAAAACAGCGATTTCTGATATTGAGGTACAAAAGAATCCTACATTTACCATGGACAGTTTTGTAGTTTTTTCTTGCACAATAATTAGCATTGATTGTCAACATGATATTTTCATATATCAATCAATGCCTTTCAGGTTGACCATATGGATATTACAGAAGAGACTTTGTTAGAAGTTCCTGGTTATGGAACCCCTATCCAGTTTGGTCTTTTAATATCGTTTGCCTATCCTTTAGAAGAAGATTTGGGTGAAATTATCGTGGCAACGACACGCATCGAAACGATGCTTGGTGATACTGCCATTGCCGTCCATCCGCAGGATGAAAGATATAAGCATTTGCATGGAAAATATGCCATCCACCCCTTTAATGGTCGAAAACTCAAAATAATTTGTGACTCTCTCTTAGTGAATCCCGATTACGGTACTGGTGCTGTCAAGGTGAGTTTTAGTAACCCAAAAGAGGTGTTGTGAGCACCTTGTTTTTACTTCCATATTTGGCTAATAAGCATGCATTTTTACATTTATTTTGTGCTCCATTGCTTGCTGCAGATTACGCCGGCTCATGATCCTGAAGACTTCAAGGTTGGTGAACGGCATAATCTTGAGTTCATTAATATTTTCACTGATGATGGAAATGTAAACGAAATGGGTGGCCTGCAATTCAAAGGAATGCCACGTTTCACTGCTCGAACTGCTGTTATTGATGCATTAAAGGAAAAGGTACTAACTTATTCGGTTATTCCACTCCGTTTAATTCTACTTCGATCTTGTACCTAAAAAATTCAAGATGAATGATTCGCATCAGTCAACGGAAATTTTTTGTCTGCGTTCCATGTTTCATAAAGATGTCTGATAATAGTTCACGATTCAGTTGGGCTAACGTAAAAACAATATTACAGTCAAATACTGTTAACTTTCTACAGCATCTAGACTCTGCACGTAATTTGATTTCCTGAAACCGGTGAGTATCAATCATTCTTGACCAGTTTTACTACACTGAGTGCATCATAACTAATGCCTTGTTTCCTTTTTTTTATTATTGCTATCCATATGACTGGTAGGAAAACAGCAATAATTCTTGCTAAGAAAACATGTCCTCAGAACCAATATTTTTTTTTTGTATCTCCATTAAAACATTTAGAACGCTTCAGCTGTGCTCTTTGGCTGGCATTGCAATAATATTCTGTTTCCTTAATGGGGCATTATTGTGAAGATTCCTGATCAATTGCTCATTTTGAGCAGAAAGTTTTATCTTCGTGCTTATTTGTTAATTTTGGTGTTATAAACATTTTTCCTACGTTTTATTGTTATATTTAGTAATTACCGAATAGTAATCTGTCCTCACTTGTCAATCAAGGGTTTGATCAGAGACACACAGAAGAATATGATGAGGTTGGGTCTTTGTTCAAGATCTAAAGATGTTGTGGAGCCAATGGTGAAGCCCCAATGGTTTGTTAATTGTAATACTATGGCAAAGGGAGCACTTGAAGCTGTGAAATCCAAAAAGATTGAGATCATTCCACCACAATATGAGCAAGACTGGTATAGGTACGTCCTATTTTCTTCAGACATGCATCCTTTTCATGGTCAGTTTATGCACCACCTTCAACTATAATTTACAATATTAACAGGCAAACGCTGTTTTTTTTCTGAATGCTGCAGATGGCTTGAAAATATACATGACTGGTGTATTTCAAGACAATTTTGGTGGGGACACCGTATACCTGCTTGGTATGTGACATTAGAGGATGATGAAAGGAGAAACATGGGTTCTTACAGTGACCACTGGATAATTGCAAGAAATGAAGCTGATGCAATCCTTGAGGCAAAGCAGAGATATCCAGGGAAGAAATATCAATTGGATCAAGATCCTGATGTCTTGGATACATGGTTTTCATCTGGCCTTTTCCCATTAAGTGTGTTTGGTTGGCCAGACCATGCACATGATCTTAGTACTTTCTACCCTACCTCTGTTCTTGAAACTGGGACAGATATCCTATTCTTCTGGGTAGCACGGATGGTGATGATGGGAATGTTCCTCGGTGGGATGTGCCATTCCGAAAGGTAAGTCAATTACCGTTCCGAAAGGTAAGTCAAATATTGTTAATTCCTTGGAGCTATTATGTTTGCTTCCATAGTATAGATCTGTGTTCTGAAACATCCTTTTAACATTCAACTTGCCAATCTGTGATGCTAAATAAATTAAAATGAATAATCAACATCAATCCTTGCCTAATGTTTCATGTTTTTTTCTTGAATATCATCACTTTGTACTTTTGGTATCAACTAAAACTAGACCATTGTGGCATTGTCATTCTCTACCATTTATTTTCCCCTTATTCATCCATGTGCAATGATATATTTGATGAACCTATCAGTCATGTCACCCACTAGCATGCAGTGCCGTTCAACATGAAGACCTAAGGTCATATATGCTGAGCACTTGGTATCAGAGGCTGCATTTGCTAGAATATTGAATCCTTCATTAATGACACTTTCTATCTATCAGGTTTACCTGCATCCAATTATTCGTGATGCACATGGACGTAAGATGGCCAAGGCACTGGGAAATGTCATTGATCCTATTGATGTAATAAATGGTATCTCCCTAGATAATCTTCAGAACAAGTTAAAATATGGCAATCTGGATGTAAAAGAGATAGACAAGGCAAAGGAAGGCCAGATGAAGGATTTCCCAAGTGGCATTCCAGAGTGTGGTACTGATGCCCTTCGTTTTGCCCTTATTTCCTACACCGCACAGGTTATACTCACTGCATATTCTTTTTCCTTTTGTTGTTCTATTATTCTCGCCAGTTTCTTGTAGTAAAATCTCTTAATTGTTCAGTCGGACAAGATAAACCTGGATATCAAAAGGGTGTATGGCTATCGACAGTGGTGCAATAAGCTGTGGAATGCAGTTCGCTTTGCAACAAACAAACTTGGAGATCAGTACACGCCACCAGCAGCTGTTGGCGTGAGTTCTTTGCCACCTATCTGCAAATGGATACTTTCAACGCTTAACAAAGCTGTTGGCAAGACTGTATTATCATTAGAAGCATATAGATTCTCTGAGGCAACATCGTCCATATACTCATGGTGGCAATACCAACTTTGCGATGTATTTATTGAAGCAATAAAGCCTTACTTCAATGAATCTGAAGAATTTGAATCTGCAAGAGGTGCTTCTAGAGATACCCTTTGGGTATGTTTAGACACTGGCTTGAGCCTGCTCCATCCATTCATGCCTTTCATAACAGAGGAGCTTTGGCAACGTCTTCCGCAACCTAAAGGAGCCTGTACGAAAGCTTCCAACATGATATCAGAATACCCTGGAGTTGTACAGGTAAAACTAACTAGTACTCCTTTTCAGGATAAGTTACGACTAGATTCTAAGCACGTGTCCAACTGACAACAGATTGGTGCGTGTAGAGCTGTTGGAGACGGGAACCTAATCAAATGTTCAAAAAGCAGTTGAAATCGGACACAACAATTCCCTTATCAACTGGCAGCGCATATGGTAGAGGCTAATAAAATCAATTTAAATTTAAGTATATTAAAAAAACACCAGTACATATGAATAGGAACCACAAAAGAGGTTACAATATTGTCTGTCAGTTCGAGAGACCCTACGTTCAAGCTATCCTACATGCTTCAGCGAACTTCTGTAATCATTATTTTACTTTAAAACGAAATGGAAACTGTATTAGAGACTGAGTAAATTGAGGTCTCTCCGGCCAAAAACATGCATACATGAAAGGTAAGTTCATTCTCAAGAAATATGTTGTTTGTATCACGTTTTTTATCCTTCTAATTCATAATGATTGGTTTATTGAAAGCTAATGCTGTAATTTTCTATATTCACCTGAACAGGCGTCCTGCTTTTGTGCTTTGCCGATGTCCACAGACTGCTAGCACTGTTCGCTGCTATCAGGCTCAAATTACAACACTTGCTTCTGTTTCCTATCTTAAGGTATGATCTATAATCCAATTTTTTATGATTTATTTTTAATTTTCTCTTGCAACTTTGTTGCCCCTTTACATAATGTCAAGCCAGCTAGGAAAATGATTTATACAAACTGTACGCTTCCTACACACAGACGTTTCAGTTCACCTCCACACCCCTTGTTAATAACGTATTATATCTTCTCGTCTACCTTTTGCTAATCTGTTTTAACTAAAGGTTCTAAAAAGGAAAAGCTCTAATCACAATATTACTCCACCAGATCCTAGCAGAGCATGATCCTATTCCACCCGATTGTGCCACACACATTGTAAACAAGGACCTGTCCGTGTACCTCCAGCTTCGCGAAGCTCTAAACACCAAGACAGAGCGTGAGAAATTAAGGAAGAAGAGGGAGGAGATTCAACGGTAACTGAAGCCTTTAAGATTTCGGCCTTGTTGAGCAAAGCCGCAGTTTATGCCCAGTGGTAACATGGTGTGTTCCCTACCATGAATGCAGGCAACACGATGCGCTGTCACAGAAAACGAGCACGTCCGGCTACCGCGAGAAGGCGCCACAGAGCTTGCTGGATGAGGATGTGAAAAAACTTGCTGCTTTGACGCGGGAGCTCGAGGTCATCGACGAAGCGGAAAGTAAGATAGACGCAGATAACTGACGAAGTTCGAGGCATGGACCTTTCGAAGAATTGACTTTTTTTTTCTTAAATTGTTGTCACCGTTGCTATTATTTTATTTTAAAATATAGTTCAGTTTAGTGAGTCATGTAAATAACTTAATAATTATAATAAAAATATATGATACTTATCACACTTTTTTGAATAAGATAATGTTAGAAGTGGAGCATATATAGTATTGTAGTTTCTCACCCCAGTTGCTTCAACCTATTATGGAGCCCTTGTTAGGTTGATGTAATGTTTGTATCATCTCGTGATTCCGATAACCCTTTTTATCCAACGGCAATTCGCATCGCAGTTTCCAACTTTTTTCATCTCCATTACTCCATATGATACTCCGGACCATCCCCCTTGTTTTAGATATGTTTCCCAGTGTGGGCTAGTCAGTTTTACCATAAAAGCATAGCGCCGAGCAGCAATGCTACCAATGGCGATAGCAGGAAGTTCTACCGGAACAATCGATGTCAGTGCACAAACCAGGGAAGCAATCAAACGCATAGACAATGTTGCACATCTAGGTGAAGCAACCTCAATTACCATTACCCCAGGGGACACAGCAGTGCGTAATAGTAAAGGTACACATTAGGGGGCGCGCTAAGGTACCAGTAAATTCATAAATTACAGATTAGGGAAGGTATAACAGATTCAGAAGTACCACATAATGAAAGATTAACTGCAGCAAGATTGTAAAGTAATGCGCTGAGCTAACTTTTCTTTTCTTAGCTTTGTCTATCCAGTAATAACTATACTGCCGCAAGTTATATTGCTCACCGCTCGATAAGAGTTGCTCCATTATTGGCCCATCAAGAGGCGCATGCAGTGGCTCCAGAGAGCTGAGGATCTTCTAATTCTGAAATCATCAGGGTGCTCCAATGGAGTCATCCCTCATAGTTCTTTTCAGGGCATCAACATAGGGTAAGATCACCTCCACATCAGATCCGTAGTAAAGCAAGAATATTGCCTTTGCTCGCCGGAATGCAGCTAGTGCACTTGCTCTGTCTCCCAGGGACAGAAGTATCGAAACAAGCTTGACCAGCTCGTGTGCGATAATGATGTGTTTCGAGTTGTACAACTTCTCAAGGATCTGCAGCATCAAAGGAGACAATTCAAAGCGAATATAAGCCTTTCCTCTATATCCATGCTCCCTACAGGGCACTAGACATGTAATATCTCGATAGTTGTGCAAAAAAGAAATGGAATGCCTGAATTGAAGCTTCACAGTGCTTTCTTGCTTGCTCTTGGTCTCCTACCTTTGCAAAGGCCTCTGCAATTGTATCTTCGGCCTACATATTTCCATATATATCGCTGAGAACTTAACTTGTGTGTACAATAAGTGCACAGTGAACTCAGCTATGAAAATTGAACAAGTAACTGAGAAACCATACCTGGGCAACAATCTTGCTATATGGGTGCCTCAACTTCTTGAGGTGTTTTAGGGATTGTAATGCTTCTGTGAGAAGAATATTGTCTACAACTGTAAGTTCCTTCAACCTGTGAGAGCAACTGTTATCACAAACTCTGGTACGGATTAAAGCACATGAATGACTTGTGCTACCAAATTCACCAGTTTCATATGAAAATGTGCAATTGTGAAAAACATACCGATTGATCTTTGATATTAGTCTGTGCGATGTATTAACAGCAAAAGACACGTCAAGATGGGACCTACAATTCATGCAACATCCGCGATCTATGTTCAAACTGACACCACTATGTCGGAAAAATGATTTCCCAACCTTCTCCATATCCTCATCAACTTTGGACACATCCTGAACCAAACGAAACTCAGGATATAGCCATCATATAAGGAATGAAAAGGTACCAAGAGAAAAAAAATGTACATGGAAAATCAACTTACAGGCAATGATAGTTTGCAGACATGGGATTCACTAAGAGAAACATGTACGAAATTCTCTTTGATACTGTAATTACTTGATTCTGATAGAGCACCAAGACATTCGCTTTGTGGACAATGGAGTGAATTCACGACAAGGTCTGGTAGATTTAGCTCTGAACAACTTGAACACTGACAACTAAAGTAGTAATTATCCTGAAGTAGCATTTGTCTCTCTCGAAGATCCATCTGACCAACCTATAAATGAGAAGCACTAACGCTACTAAGCATATACACAAAAACCAGAGTTAGAAATTGAGAGGGTAGGGGTTACGTCCACCTGTGGACCATAGGAAAGCTCGATGGGGCTCCCAGATTTTATAAATTCTGTAGATCGTACAAAGAGTGCACGTGAAAGAAAATATGCATGTACATTGGGCCGGCATGAGTGATTGAAAAGGCTGCCAGATATGTAGATAGCTTGAGCAACTCTGACCTAATAGCAAATCAAACCAAACAGAAAGCTCTGTTACAGAGTGAAAATATAATGATTATTTTGCCCATGAAAATAATAATAATAATAACAACTATAGGTACAACGTCATAATTCACTATGAGGTTTATTTCTACTACCTCCTTTCCAAAATATAAGCATTTTTAGCTTTAGTTAAAGTCAAATTCTTCTAACTTTTACTAATAATATTTAGAAAATCACATAATTTCTAATGTAAAAATAATTTTTATAAAAGTTTGTTTAACGATGAATTAAAAAAATATAATTTTTATTTGATAAAACAACATTAATTCTTCATTAATAATGGTCAAAGTGATAAAAGTTTGACTTTGACTAATCCTAGAAATGCTTATATTTTGGAACGGAGAGAGTACCATTCAAGCAGCTTAATATACTGCAAATTAACAGTAGTTACTTGATATAATACATCTTTTATATCATGAATGCTCCAGATAATATATCCTGCTTTTCAATACAGGGAATATGTAGCTGACTTTTGAGCCTTCAGGAAGCATGTGTGCTTAGAATCATTTAAATTTCATAAAACGTGAGGTCAACATAAAATAATCCGGTTATTGTATCCTGAATAGTGCAGGCTGTGGAGAATAAAACAACCTTTGTAACCTTAGTAACATGATGTATGGGTTCCCCGCCA
>BCLG01003333.1:13106-33246 GCA_001602295.1 Zoysia matrella
GATCAAAAACCCAACTTAGTGTCACAACTAACTAAAGACACATATTGGACCGAAGCTTCCATCAGACCATCACATTCAACCAGTACTCAACAACCTGGTCCACATGCATCAGAACTTTTCATGCTAAATATCATATGTACCTGTGATAATAAATCCTTCATGCATGAAAGACTTGATCTATAATAGTTTTGGAGGCAAAGCAGCAGGACAATTGCATAGATGTGGGACTCAAACTTGCTAGCTGAAGAATCTTGATCATAGTGGTGAACAAGATCCTGCAATAATCAATTTAGCTTATTACCTCCTGGCGTGATATTCCTTGTCCTTGCGCTACAACAATCAGCTACTAACAGTGCCACAGAAGAGAAACTCCTGGAGAAAATTAAGGCACTTACCAAATTTGGACCAGACATAGCAGAACTCTTCCCAGCCAGCGTCCTTTTTTCTATGTATCGTGACATTATTCGTCCAGCTAAAACTACATCGGATGGCAGAACAGCTGCCCAATGCACACCTCCACATTCATGCCTATGTTCAGCAAACTGTCCAGAGCTTGCAGGCTTGCAGCTTGTAGAAGTTATACTCAATTTGGCAGGACCAATTGCTTGGTTCAATTTAAGACCACTATCTTGGGAAATCTGTCCAACAGCTTGCTCTAGACACTTTTCTGAACAGTAAATTGGAATTGTACACAAATGACAGAATACAACATCTGCAGGAGCTTTATTAAAGCAAAAGTGGCAGTGAGTCTCGCGGCAAGATTTCATGATGATCTGCAAGATACAAAATTCAGTTCAGCTTTTGGGGCATTTGATATCACAAGCATTATTTGCTTATTACTATGCAACAAAAAAAAAAAGAAGGCTCATATATTCATGGTAAAATTCATGGCCTCAGAATGGATTATAGTATGATCATCAGACAAAAAATTCAAAAATTCAGTGCAGATGCAAATTTGGTAGAGCTCCAGCAAATACATATACTGAGAGACAAGAAATATAATTCAGAGTGAATGATCAGGCAAGTGAATTTTAATCGTACCGCAGCAAGTGGCTCCTCAACATGAATCAATGAAGCCGGGGAAATATCATTTGGTGAAACCATTCCTCTACCTTTATCAGGTGTTGAGATACACTCCAGAAGAACCTTATTTAGCTGTCCTGGAAGTTGGCCAAATATTATACACACTTAAATATAAGTACCACACCCATGAACGTGAAGACTACACCCACCAAAGGTTCCAACCTGTACGTGGCAATTCAGCATCCTTGCAATCAGCATTTGATGTTCCAGCTTCAATCATATTTCCATGTTTTTGTAGTAGCAAATTTAGCTCTTGTTTTATGTTATCTTTACCAGAAGAAGTCACCTCCATGCTCAAAGCAACCTCTAAATCATGTACAGCAGATGAATAATTCTTCAAGGATGCACTAACCATTCCCCTCCGGTACCATGCCTGAAATTCAGAAGCAAGATCTCTTTTCTTCACTATAATTCAAAAAGATGAAAGCAGAAGACAATTAAGAACTCCCTTGCTACCTTCGCGTACCAAGGAGAAACAGCAATGGCCCTGTCGCAATCTCGTAAACTCTCTTCAAAAAGGCCCAATTTCTGGTAAATTCTGAAAGTAATTAGTAGGCACAGACTATTCAGTCACCAGGAAAAGGATAATTATCTCCAGTAGAGCTATAATAGTTTGACCACCCTCAGCGGAATTAGGTGGGTTTTAATTAAAAAGAAAAAAAGCACCCATATTCGGGTCCATGGAGGGTGTACAGTGAACACCCATAGTGCTACAGCTTCCATCAAAAAGGTGTGAGAATAAGCATGCAAGATTGGACTTTAGCAGGTGGAAATAGACAAGTGCATTTTTGTGACCCAGTTTACCCTAAAATTAACGTAAAAATTTATCACCTGATACAAAAGTTAGTACCATGGATCTACTTGCCAACCACCCACATTCTCCAAATATGTAATTCAAAGACTCACATGCATGGTAGAGGCACGGTTGACATAAATTGCAGCAATCAAGTTCAAATCCATTCCACTTGAACAAATTGGGACATTACGCAATGCCTGCAAGATAAAATGTAAACAATTGTTATCATAAAGATAGAGCAATCATCGATCAACGGCATAAAGTTTATTATTGTGTGCAGCTGTAAATCTTTCACTACTTCAATATACAAGCAACCCAAAAAAACTTCAACTATCTTGAATTTAAAGGATACAGTTCATTAGTTGTCTTCTAGTCAGAGGTGCTATGTTAGGGCGTTAAAAATAACTTCTTGACTTTGAACTACAGTACCTGAATTCATCAAAGCTACATAGCCAACTTTCAGGTCTGACATCTAAAAACTAGTTTATTACACTCATATTATCTCAGTATTCATTTTATTATATGATCATTGGTTATTTTGTGAAACTTCTTTTCCCTGTAATTCTGATATGCTTTCTCGAGATAGTAGAAATAAATTATTTCATTTCCATGAAACAGCTGATTCTTACAAATTTCTTCCAGAACTAAGGACTATTCAAGTTTCAACTCACACCGCTTGCAGGACTACTCAAGTTTCAACTCACACCGTTTGACATTCATTATTTTTAGAAAACGCAGGAGAGCTGTGTATCTTTAATAAGGAGAAACACCGTTTGACATCCCAGTCCCATGGATCATCAAATTCGAATAGCACATGCCCATAACCCACTTAAATGAAATAATACAAAGGATTAAGAAGAGCACCTGTGAGTAGAACCCAAGCGCCTGCCCAAAATCCTTCTTGGAGAAGCACGCGTTGCCCTTGCCCTTCAACTCCACCGCCCTCCCCTTGGCCTTCCGGCACAGCGCCAGCTCCGGGTCGGTGAGGTCCCGTATGACCTTAGATCGGCAAAACACAAAGGAAAGCATTGAGACCACGGACCAGCGACCTAGGAACCATCTCACCATACCTCATGGGAAAGAGGAGAACCAAAGTACCAAGGGGGAGGCGACGACGGGCAGGTGGTTGCCCTTACCTGGTGGAAGAGGGGAAGTTCTTCGAAGAAGGCGAGCAGGCGGGAGGTTGTAGCAGGGAGGTCCGCGGCCGTTCCATCGCCAACGGCCCGCCGGAGCTCGGCCGGGACCGCCGATTTGAGCCGCTCCATGTTGCAGGGCCCGCGGCGGAAGAAGATGGTTGACGTCAGCCTTAAACCCAAGGCTGGTGTTTCATTTTTAGGCCCAGTTTGTAACGTGGGATTCTCACCCAAATTCAAATTAAAGTTAAAATTTTAGTGTGATTTTTTTGTTAATTTTTTACATTTAAAAGGAAGCATAGAGTTAAAAAGGACAACCCCCCATCCCACTTGCATTGTAAAGACAAGATGAAACGTTTACAATTTTAAAGTCTGTTTGGAAAATATGCATGCAAAACGTAGAATTTTTTTTTTAGAAAAAATGGATAAAAAGATCACAGGAATACAAACAAAACAAGCTATAATTCTTGATGGCATGGCCCAAATCTATAGCATAGAAATCGGAGAATATAAACAGTAGAAAACATGTTAAAGCAAAAAAATTATATAAACTAAAAAATACAATACAACAATCAGAGGACCTTGTTTCCGAGTGGTTTCCTTTCCTCCAGATGATAAAATTGGCTCCCTTTATTCTCATTGCCACATTTCTTTTCTCAAAGAATTCATTCCTACATAATTCATACTCCTACGATAGAGTTTCCTTTAAACCAAATAGGGCCTCAGTTTCCTTTAAGCCAAACAAGGCCTCCTCACTTTAACTACCTATCCTTACATTACTATATGTTCGCAGAACACATCAGCATCACCAGGTGTCGGTCTCCTCCTCAATCGATGATCCCTCTTGGTCAGCTTGTCAGCCTTCCAGATCTCGTCATAGATAATGGAGCGATCGTGGAATCCAGGCTCCCTGCTGAAAGACAAAGTGGTTTCTTAGTTTCCAAACGCTCCATAGAGCAGCAGCAGCAGCACACATGCTTACTCGGACATAATTTCTCATTATTAATCCATTACCCTGCAACTACATACTCTCTTCGTCATTCTTTTTTCTTGACGTTTCAGACAGTAAATTGTAGCTAAATTTAACTTGATATCTTTGTTCGAAATGGCATAAACAAATGAATGGAGCAGTATCTATTAGCAGTTAGATCAACTCTCAAGCAATCTGCCAACATTGACCACATACATTTACCCACAACACACTTGAAAAAAGATGGTCTGCCGTTTCACTTCCATTAGAAAACGCAGGCCCTCTCGCTTTTGTTTCTTAGCTAACTTATTACGAGTTAGAAGTTATTTTTTGATAATAGACAGAGAAAGCGCGCCACGATGGAAGCTTATTAATTTTTTTGATAATACGTAGAGACCGGAAAATATTTTATAAAATGAAAAACAACTAGAAAGGTGTTTTGCTTTCCATCAAGACATCTTTTTTTTTCGAATCTCTTCAATATGTCTCCGGTCTCTATCTTCAAGATTATTACGATGCATGGGTATAGCTAGGAATCTAAAGGAGTAGCCATCTGCAATACAGCTGAACAAAATATGTTCTACTCTCTCAATTTTAAATTGTTGTCGCTGTTAAGGTTTGACATCATCTTTGATTACCCATCATATTCAAAAATTTATTCAAATATGTAAAATTATAAGTCTTGTTTCATTTTTTATGCTAAAGTAAATTATAACAAAATATATTATATTTATTGTAGTTTTTAAATGAGATAAATGGTCAACGATAAACTTAAAAACACAGCCTCCTTCACTAATGGTTAGCAATGTCGATGGAAAAGTGTGAACAGTGTACTCCCTCTAAGGTTTCATAATTCTCGTCGTTTTAAAATAACAACACGGACTTCAAAATACAACTTTAATTTTGTTTACAAAAGTTTTTATTTAAAAATAATATATATTTATTTATTTATTTATAAAATTACTTTTTAATATAAATCTAATCATATATTTTTCATATTTCCAAATTTAATAATTTTATAGTTATTTGTAATTTATATTCCCACTGATGTTCAACTTTTGTCCAAAATGACAAAAATTTATGAAATCGTTTTTTTGAAACTGGAGGGAGTAGAAATTTTTTCCTGGTATCACAGTTATGATCGTCCAGCCAACAGCTTGTTGCAGTTAACAGTTCCGGGGCACTAAAAACAGGCAAATAAAATAATGAAGTCGCTCCGTTGTTGTCTAGTGACCGTGATAGTACAATTGGCACATATATCCAAAAATAATGAAACTACTCCGTACTTGCTAAGTAAAAACAATTGACACTGAATTGTGATGCATCATGACTTTGACAAAGTCGTGCGTGAGCGTGATGCGTCGTAGACTTTGGCCCCGTTTGAATACCCGTTGGATTGTGAAAACGAGATAAAAAAAATCTCGATGGCTGTCAAACCGGGAGGTTTCTGGAAGAGATAACTGGAATTCCATTCATCCAACATGAAGAATCTAGAATCCCATGGAGCTGAGGCTATTTTGAGATATTGCAGTATAAAACTCGTCAAATGACAATACTACCTCTTATCTCTTCACCAAAAGTCTAGCACGCATGCTCTCGTAGAAAAAAAACAATAGCAGGAGCTCCCTTGGCACTCGCCTCTTCGGCGATTTGCTCTTGTCCCCATCCCTGCTAATCCATCCTCCCTGCCAGCCACCTCTCTGCACTCAATCCAAAGTAAGCGCCGTCGATTTCTGCATTCGTTGTCACCTGAGATTTCAAATCGTCTGCCACCCATCCGTCTGAATCGAGGGCGAGGTTCGCTAGATAGATTTTGGGACTGAAGATGGTGTGCCTTCAGGCTATGGCGCAGGTAGAAATTTTTTCTCCGAAGATGCTCGTTCTCGCAGCGCATTTAGCCTTCCTCCGCAACGTGGTGCCAAAGGATTGCAAGGCATTGATCTGAACATAGAGGACTCGAGCTTCCCCAACCTGAAGTCGTACACCGAGATCCTTCGTTCTCCATCCGGCGAGCCAGATGGTCCAGCAGGCCGGCGTCTTGAAGGACGGGGTCGATCTACTAAGGTTGGTCGAGTAGCTACGGCTGCTCGGACGGCGTCAAGGGTGCAGTCGACTGGCCCTGCGGCAACACCCTGGTGTGCACCATGGACCTCTGCAACTTCAGAGAGAGGAGGTCCTGCTAGTCCTCGTTCTCACAGCACCAATAATAGAGGACGTGCCAATGCCTGTGTAGTCAGAGCAGTCAGTGCAAGTGGTTGCCCATCTGCATTGGCCAATGGCACTACTCCTTGCAGTGCAGGCATAAGACCAAGTGTTGACAAGTCTTTGCTTCACGATGAAGAAGTTGGCCCGGAAGAAGATGAAAGTTTTCTAGATGATGCCTCGGTGAGCTATTATTTATTTATTTAGTTTTTTTTACTCGTTATATATTGCTATCTTAACCAGTATTTTTACTTTTGTGTGTGACTGAACTATATGCACGTAGCATTGTATATAATCCACAAATGTCCATTGTCTAGTGCCTCTGGTTCTGATCATAAACCTAAATTTCTATTAGTAAACTGACCTTTCAGAGCATAGGAAATCCGAACCATAGTTTCAGGCATCAACTCATATTTTTCATGTCAAACTTATGATAGAGGGAGGACCAATATGACAAGGCTAACTGGAATTCCGCAAATACGAGTATCTTATGTGACATATGTGTTGAAGAAATAAATGCTGGAAATAGGAACAATGGTCATTTCACATCTAGAGCCTATAAAAACATTGTTGAGAAGTACTGCAATCAGACAAGGTTGAGACACTCTCGACTACAGATAAAAAACAAATTACAATCACTTAGAAGGCTCTATTCCTTTTGGTGTTACTTGAAAACACAAACAGGTGTTGGCTGGGCAAATGGTATAGTGCATGCGGATGATGACTGGTGGGAGCGACATACTAAGGTACTTATGTTTGTTACCTTGCAAAGTAATTCAACTCCACAGTTTTCCTATTTCTGTGCATTAATTAACTTGAGCTGATATTTTTTCAGGGAAACTCCGAATTGAAAAAGCTAAAGAATGGCCCACCTGAGTGCTTAGATCAACTTGAACTGATGTTTCATCATGTTGCAGTTGATGGGTCAACGTCTTGTATCCCTGGAGAAAACATGGGTACTGAAAATGACCACTATGGTGGAGCTGATGAAAGGGACCGCAATGAATTAGATGGCTCTAATCTTGCTGCACATCAGAGGGACAATCCTTTGAAGAGTGGAAATAGTACCTACGGTACTGCTACTAGTCCTGTCAAGAAATCAAAGAGTCCAATAGTTAGGATTATGAAGGGTATGTTGGAAACAATGCAAACAAATTATGCCATAGCGCAAAAGGTGATGCAGGGAGAACTTAGGACAGAGTCTATCAAGAAGGCCATGCGGTTGGCTGTTGAGAGTGGGGCTGTGGAAGGGAGTGTCGAGCATTTTGTGGCTAGTCAACTCTTTGTGAAAGCTGAATATCGTGATATCTTTTTCACCATAGAAACCAAAGAGGGAAGACTAGCTTGGTTAAAGATGTGGTGTCAGTTCAAGAAGATGTACTAGTTAGGATCTTGTTTAGCAATACTAGCTACCTAAGTGAGGAATAGCACGGTTAGTGCCATGTAGATGTGAACTTCTGGCGCACTAGTTGACTCTTTTGGGTAAATGTAATGTTATCATATGCAATTGTACTTTGTTTGGGTAATGTAATGCCATCATCTTGTTGGCCTGTTTAATATATTTTCAGCGTGCCATTTCATAAACTTTGTAAACATTTTGATTTATGATGTCAACGTGTTTGTTTTTTAGACACAGTCTTCTACGAGTGATGCTGAGGATGAAGCAGTTGAGGTTGCACGAAACCAGCTGGATGCGTTGCAAGAATTTGAGACTATAGTAAGCATTTTTGGTATGTGCTATGATGCTACTTTCATGAATAAATCAAAGAGAAGGATACCTGATATATCTGGTTATGATTGGGTCATGACCACATTAAAGGATCCAACATCCTGCTTCAATATGTTTAGGATGAGGCAAGAACTTTTTACTAGATTACATATTATGCTAGTTTCATCGTATGGATTAAAGTCAACAAAACAGATGAGCTCCAAAGAGTCACTAGCCATGTTTCTATGGATCATTGGTGCACCACAGTCTATTAGACAAGTTGAAAATCGTTTTCAGCGATCAACTGAGACGATAAGTCGAAAGTTTGAGCATGTGCTAGAATGTGTGTACAAGATGTCTGCAGATATTATCAAACCAAAAGATCCAGAGTTCAGGACAATTCATCCTAGATTACAGAGTCCTCATTTTTCTCCATATTTTGATAATTGCATTGGGGCTATTGATGGAACCCATATACCTGTTGTTGTGCCATCGTCAAAACTCCTCCAACATATTGGCCGTCATGGGTATTGCAGTCAAAATGTGCTCGCTATATGTGACTTCGACATGAGGTTCACATTTGCTATTGCGGGATGGCCAGGATCTGCACATGATATGAGAGTATTCAATGATGCCATCCGTAAATACGGTGACAAGTTCTCACATCCTCCACCAGGTACACTCACTTGTCCGAAGTTTGCGTGTCTATTTCATCTTAGATATTTGTTTCATGTTTATTTCATCATATGTATTGTTGTTTGTATTTAGGAAAGTTTTATCTCGTGGACTCGGGTTATCCGAACAGACATGGATATCTTGCATCATACAAGGGGACAAAGTACCATTTAACAGAATTTCGATAAGACCCAAGACCAAGTGGGGAAAAGGAGGTATTTAATTTTGTGCACGCGTCGCTTCGCAATGTTATTGAAAGGTCATTTGGTGTTTTAAAAATGAAGTGGCGGATTTTGTTAGACTTACCTGGTTATCCAATGAGAAAGCAAAATAAAATAATACTTTCATGCATGACCCTCCACAACTTCATTCGAGATAGTGCAATGGTGGACGTGGACTTTGACATGTGTGATCGTGATGAGAACTACATGCCAATTTCAACAAACTGCTCAGGTCAAGCAATCAGTGCTAATGGTCATGTGGGACATGAAGATGAGGACATGAATTTGTTCCGGGATAATCTGGCCAATGCGTTGTTTGTAGAAAAATCGTTACTGTAAAATAAATATATATGTGGACTTATAAATATATATTAAGGTGAACTGTACGGACATAAATATGTAGTACTTTATGTGTGGGTGTAAAATCTATGCTATGCGTATGATTTTCTGTAAGTTGCCACTAGCACCAGGACAAAAACATGTCCTATTGAGTTAGTAATGGGCAATGATTGAGGGTCATTTTGAAGATTTTTTTTTCAAACACTTAGAATCTACGGATAAAATCTCAAAATCCAAACAGATGAGATTTTAATCCTTTTAGAATTCAGATCGTATAATCTGGGATTATAGAATCCGGATAGTTGGATTCAAACGGCACCTTTGACAATTACTTGCACAAGGTGACAAGAGATTTTAACATAGTACAGTAACATGCCAGTGATGCATTGAGCGTGATATGCTGTAGACCTGACAAGTCAAAATACTATATGCTAATTGACCTAGAGTCTAAGCAAATTGCACATTTGGCGCGGGTTCAACTGCCGTGTTGCCGCATGGGGCTGGGCCCACGTGTCGGCGACCCCACAGCAAGGGGCAGTACCGCAGTGGATCCTCTTTTCATATTTTGTTCTATCATTTAAGTTTTTTTTTAGACAATTGATATCTCAATGGTATCGTTGTCTTCTAGTGCAACCATACAATTGACATATAAATACTCTAAGGCCACCCAAATAGTGAAACTAGCTGCCGACAAAAATAATTGCAAAATACTATTCTTGTCTCCTAGCTCCAACTTACAAGATGCTTCGTGGACTTTGACAATTCAAATAATCATATTCCACAATGGCTTACCAAGTCCGTTCCAGTACTGGCTCGAACCATATATAGTTCAATATTACTAGGTTCTAGAAACGAAAGTAAAATTAGTTTTTTTTTCTCAATACCTACATATGAAGTTTTCTAATTATTATTCCCTTCGTCCCTAAATTCTTAATATTCTTTACTTTTAAGCATCATATTTAATCATTCATTTTATTCACTTTTTTTACAAATATAAAAATAATTTAATCATGTTTAAAGCATCTTTTATGATTAAACTAATTAAAATAATGTTTTTTAAATTTTTAATAAGATGGAGAGCCAAACATGCCATCTAAAATGTCAAGAATTTAGGGGCAGAGGTAGAAGGAATGAACAAAATACTAAGGCCACCTCTGGCAGAGCTCACAGCTCTCGATTCTCCAAATTCACTTTTGATTCTTTGATTCTGTGACTGAAAGTGATTCTCTTTGATTCTTTAGGATAAACTTTGAGAATCAAGATAAAGAATCACTTTACGGAATCAGAATAAACTACATTTTTTCAGCTCTCGGCTCTTTAGTTCATTTCTGAGAATCACTTCATCAGAATCAGACGAGAATCTCTTCTTAAAAAAACAGTGTTTGGCAGAGCTCTTTTGATTTTGACTTAAAATCAGGAGCTGAGAGCTCTGCCAAAAGAGCCCTAAGAATAAAAAGGCTTGACAAGTTGTTTCCAAAATAAAAGAACAAAAGAGTGAAAAGAAAATTTGTGAACCTCGGAGGAGAATGTGACATTCACCTAACCATTCGTATGCACATATGTATATATATATTAATTTTTGTTGGTTGCTATGCTATTAATTGCAGTAGACCTTGACAAGTTCCAAGTCTCCTGCTGGCTGGTTTTTCATTGGTTCCACATTTGCATTTAAGTTGATACTGCCTCTTGTGCTTCTGAGCTTTCTTCCATACCTTATGAGCATTACGGCAGGCAAGGTACTCCAACCTCTCAATGGGTGACGCTGTACTCTCAGCTTTTCTCCAAGTACTTTTTCAATCAATTTCAGATTTTGTGAAGAAAGAGCTGGATAGGAAACATCTTGTTGAGCAAGAGAGGGAACAACTGATTCGTAATTTGGACATGATTCAAGCTATTCTTAGAGGGGCTGAGAAGACGACAGAGCTTTTTGATGAGTCACAGGCATTGTTATTCGGAAGCCTGAAAGATGCCAGTTACTATGGAGTGGAGATACTGGATGATTATAATTATGAAGTTCAACGTCGCCAGGTGATCCATTTTCCTGATATCCGCAATGATCATATATGTTCTAGTGTAAATCCCTTACGTATGAAGTTTGAGCATGATATAGAAGCGAAGATAATGCATTTTTCTAGGAAAATTGATTCTATAAGAAATTTAAGAGAAATGTACTCGGCCTTCCAAGGTCATAGAATCCAACACTTGGATGGTGGTGCTCCTCGTCCTAGCACCTTGCTTCCTCCAACTGTGATTCGTGGTAGACACAGTGACTGTAATAAGATCGCAGGCTTGCTTGTTCAACCTGGTATGATTATGAAGCCCAACATTGAAGTCTTGCCCATACAGGGGGAAGCTTTTATTGGCAAGACATCTGTGGCTCAGCTAGTCCTCAGGATGGAAAGTGTAGCAAGGCACTTTCAACTGAAGCTGTGGGTTCATGTGTCACATGAGTTCAGAATAGAAAGGATCACTTCATCGATCATAGAATCTATAGAAGGCTTTCCATTTCATTGTGACAACCTCAATACCCTCCAGATGCGCGTGGAAAAACTTCTGCTAGGAAGAAGGTACCTCCTTGTCCTAGATGACTACTGGAGTGAGAACTGGCACGACTGGGAGAGGCTCAAACGTTCTCTTGTCAGTGGTGCACGAGGAAGCAAAATCATAGTGACAACGAGGAGTGACAGAGTTGCTCAATATCTTGGTACATTAGCAACATATAAGTTGCAACACCTACCAGGTGAGGACTGCTGGTTATTGTTCTGCCAATGTGCCCAAGCCGGAGTTATCGAAGATACAAGGTAAAATTTAAATTCTAACTAGTAGTAGAACTCGCTTTTTGTTAATATTTAGCATTAAAAAACTGCAATGTGAAAAGATAATATAAGCTATTATGGTGTGAACCCTGCTAGCCACGGGCCATGAGCTTAGAGATAATCATTAGTTATGTTAGAGGCAGCTGCATGGCCCTTTCGCGGGCCGATGTAGTACCGTAGCAACCCGTTGCTATAGTGGCGGCAACGGTTAGGTTCTCAGATAAGTATGGACTGTAGGTGAAGCAAGAAAATAGATCCTAGATAATACTCATAGACTCTAATGGAAGGTGAGTTAGGCCCCGTTTGGTAAGGATTTTTTACCGATTTCTCGATCGGCTTCAATTAAAATTATACCAAACGGTTTTAGAAAGAGCCGCTTCTTCTTTTTAAAGAGAAGCTCGGAGTGAAGCCAGAGCCACGAAAATGTATCTTCTCTGTGACTCCTTCGTTCACGTGACATTTCTTTTTAACTAAGAAGAGCCCAAAAAAAACTGTTCTACCGAATGTTTTTAAAGAGCCGGAGCCGAAGCCATAAAAGCCACTTTTTCAAAGAAGCCAGAAACCAGAGCCATTTTTAGAGGAGCTAGAGCACTACCAAACAGGGCCTTAGTTGATCTATCTTGTCAATTATTCATCTCCTAATCCAATCCATATCATTTGGGTCCCCTTTGGGACATGGGATTGTTTTACCTGAGTCCTATGTTTTTTTATGAAATTAAATTGCTTCCTAGAAAATTTATGTGTAATTCTTGTGAACACTCCAAAGGAGGCCTTGGTATCAGAGACCTTTGACCGTACCCCTGTTCCTCCATCACCAATTTCTTCCGTTGTCAGCCACAAATTTTGTGTTCCCAACATCCAATGCCATTCAGATCTTACTTCTGCAGCCACAAATGCGAATAAAGTACAAACAATTCCCAAGTTCTATCATCCATATGGCCTCCAGCATATTCTTCAACACAAGCTGATTGCTGCAATGGTCCACTGAAAATACTACTAAAGTTATCTCAAAGGTTTCTTTACTCCTTTTTAACATAAATATAGCAACCCTTAAAGAAAATGTGATTATTATTATTATTATTATTATTATTATTATTATATGAAATGGAAGATCTGCTTTTACTCTGAAATTGACTCCTCCGTGTTATTACACCACTTCTATTACATCACTCTTATCAAACCCATTTAGAACTGTGGAAGTCTATGGGACTTTGTGTATGTTTTTATTTAAGATCCGTAAGATTTTATAAGAGACTGCGGAAGAAAAGGTACTTTCAAAATATTTGATTACATGTGAACTTGAATAAACATTTTTATACTTTGAGTTTGTCATTTCTCCATCCATTTGTTATTTGATATTTTAGGTTGGTGCAATGATATTAAGAAAAGGCATAGTATGGTAGTCATTGATGTAGTTTCTCTTCTCTACTGCCCATGTTGACCATTAACATAGGAGAAGTAAATGAAACAGAGGCATGTAGGAGTAACTGTGTCTACTGGAAAATTCCATAGACAAACAACAAAAAAAATCACTAAAATGACAAACAAACGTGACTGGAGAAATATTTGCTCTTTCAGTATCATGCTTTTTTCTTTATTAGTTGAGAGATTGTGTTTCAAATATTACATCATTTTAATATTTTTCATTTTATTTTTGCAGATTGAAGGAAGTAGTCCTACAGACGTGCAAGGGTATACCTTTCATAGCAGCCAGTTTAGGATACAGCATTAATCTGCACCTGGAAAATGACAGAAGCAAGTGGGCCGATATTTTGCTGAAGGAGAAATGGGATTCCAGCCCCACTGATTTCAACAGAGCACGCCGACTGAGCTATGCACAGTTAGACCATCACCTCAAGCCTAGCTTTGCATACAGCTCCATTATTCCACCAAAATTCCAGTTTGAGAAGGAATGGCTTATTCAGCATTGGATGGCACAGGGCTTCGTTCTACCAAATTCTAACACCAGGGAAACAATGGAGGACATGGGGAGGTCTTACTTCAATTCTCTAGTTAGCCAATCCCTTATCCAGGAAGCACATGTTGACCCCACTGGACAACAACACAATTACAGCTTGTCTGAAACGATGCATGATCTTGCATCATGTGTTTCAGATGCTGACTGTAAATGTTATATTATGGGAGAGTCTTGCAACATTCCAGCGAAAGTCCGGCATTTAGCAGTGGTCTTCAAGGAGCTTCCCCGCCAAGACTTGTTTGAGGTTATTTCCTGTAAGGAGCTCCACTCACTTACAGTTTTGGGTGGCTCTGAGAAAATTGTACTAGAGATCCCTCGTAACATTGATGAGAAATTTACAAGGCTACGTACTTTAGATTTAAGTAATTTTGGTGTTACTGGTCTACCTAAATCCATTGGAAAATTGAAATATCTTCGGTGTCTCCAACTTAAAGGTACGAAGATCAAATTCTTACCTAAGTCAGTGTGTGACCTCTACCATCTTCAAACATTGGGCCTGAAAAACTGTTATTGTCTGGAAGAGTTGCCGGATGAATTAAATAAACTTCGCAAGCTAAGGCATATTGATCTGGAAATGACACGTGATCCTCGCCTCAATGTCAACTTGCAGTGTATGCCGAAGGGTATATGTTTGTTGACTGATCTTCAAATATTATCAAGATTTGTCGTGAGCAAGAGTTCTTCTCGCAGGGCCAGTATAGAAGAGTTGGCTGATTTGAACCATCTTCATGGAAAACTTTTCATTTCAAATCTGCATCTTGTCAAAAATGTGCAAGAAGCTGCACAAGCACGATTGTCTTCCAAGCAGTTCCTCGAGGAGCTGGAACTTTCATGGGGTAACGACAACAACAGAAAAGCTGACGAACCAGGAAAGCACCAAAAGGCACCCACTGTTGTGGAATTGACTGCCAAAAAATTCATCCAGAAGCTTGATTTTCCTTCTAGCAGCAAGAATTATGAACAAGCTGAGCAAATACTAGAACACCTAAAGGCACCCACCACCATTAAGAAGCTTACCCTTTCAGGTTACACCGACACATCATGCTCTGGTTGGCTCGGTTCTGCAGACTACAAGAACCTAGTCAGTGTGAGCCTCTATGATTTCGAGAGGTGCAATGTTCTTCCTCCCCTTGGGCTGTTACCTAATTTGCAAAGTCTCCATCTTAAAGGTTGGGATCAGTTAGTTTCCATGAATTGCGGTGGATTTTGTGGTGGCAGCAGTTTTCAGGGAGGTGGATTACACAATAGTTTCCGCAAACTTAAGAAGCTGCATTTGGAGAGGATGGACAGACTGCAACATTGGGAAGGGGATGACAAATGTGCTTTCCCCAGTCTTGATGAGCTTATTCTTGAGAATTGTTGCAAGCTGGAGCGAGTGACTCATAATCTCCCTTCACTGATAAAGCTAACAGTGGAAGGTTCACCAAGTTTTCTTGGCCTTCGAAACTTCCCATCTCTGAAGTATTTGAATGTAAATGCATCTGGTGAGTGGATTTGGGAATCATGGAGCTCACTTGCTTCCCCTTTATGCGTCACTCTTTGCAATTTGCCTACAGTGCACTTATATTCAGGATCAGGACGGTTTCATACATCTTTACAGCGCCTTGAGATCAGCAACTTCAAGCAACTACTCTCCATATCAGATGATTGGCCACCCAGTAATCTGATTCACTTCTCAGTAAAGAATTGCCCCCAGCTTCGCAAACTACCAGGGGGCATCCAACACCTGCAAGCCTTGGAGAACATGGAGATTATTGACTGTAGGAAGCTTTCTTGTCTTCCGGAGATGAATGGTCTTAAATCACTAATCCGTCTGGAGATTGCAGGATGTGATTCAATTCGGTCACTACCATATTGGGGGTTCCCTAGCTCCATGCAGGTCTTAAGCATTCAAAAATGCCCTCAGCTTGTGATGTCTTGCAATCAGAGAGTGGATAAAGCGAAGATTGAGAAAATCTTTTCGGTATGGATAGATGGAAGCGAAATTTCCACTTCTGTTCAACATTGATGGGCCTCATTTTGTTACACTACAGTAAACCTCCATTGCGTGTTCTTTTCTTTTTTTTAAAAGAAAAATAGACTGCAGTGTGTTGTTTCTGTTGTTCTGTTCATTCTAGATATAACCTCTTATTCAAACACTGACTAAAGCATCAGGAGGCATGACTGCACAAAGAGCTTTGCTGCGTGTTTGAACTGACATGGCCCCGTGACAAGGGCAGGCAGGCTGAAACCATGAGGCTTAGCTTGTACTTTTCACAATTTCTCTTTGCATACCGTGATCCATATACATGGACCAAATGGACACGATCTGGGCGCTGCACAATACACATGAGGGTGCTTTGGAGTCGGCACCCATTACATCATGACCAGGCCACCCAGCTCCAATTAATCTGTCAATTCTACATGTATTGATGTATACCCAACAGCTCGTAACTTTCCGTTTCTTCCTCTCTCAGATTCTTCCTCTGTTTTCCCCATTATCGATGTAACCTGATGATTTTGAAATTTCTTGAAATGTGCAGTTGGTGTGATCATAAAACTCTTTCTGCGGCTCACCAACAGGACCATTTACACCGTCGCATCTAAGGTGGTTCACCTGCAGATCATGGTGCAAAACCGTAAAAAATTTTATTTTAGAATTGGTTCTATTTAGGGTGTGAATGGTCCTGTTGGTGAGCTGCAGGAAGATGAACTGATGATCACAATCAAATGCACATTTCGAGATGTTTCAAAATAATCAGGCGACACCATCAGTATTGGGGGAAACGAAGGAAGAATCTGAGAGAGCAGGAAGCTGGGAGGATATGGTAATCAAAGGGCCAGGGCCAAGAGCTTTTAGGGGGTGGGGTATGTTGAGGATGTGGCAGGAGGCGGCGGCCATGGCCGCATCTTCCCACCACGCGCTCCCGCTCCTCGTCTCCTCCCTGGCCAGCATCGCCACACACCCTCATGGCACGCGCGACGGAGAGGCCGCTTGCAGCTTCTCGAGGCCGGAGTGGTGGCGCTGCTAGGGTAGTTGGGAGATTTGGCGATGGGGTTCCGATTACGCTCGTTTGCTCGTAGATCCCGAATCAGGATCGTCGGTAGTCGGACTTCCCAGCAGTCGGGCGAGCAGTCGCTGCCTCCGTCCATTCTCAGTGTGCGCCATCCTACGGCAATTATTGATCGAGACAAAAAAAGCAGCAGTCCAAGGCTCCAAGCTCATGTAAAAAATTATTCGGATACTCCTTTCCGTTTTAAAATATTGACAACGTTAATTTCTAACATTAATTTTAATCATTTATTTTAGTCAAAAAAATTGTTCAAATATGTAAAATTATTAGTTATGATTTAAATTCTACAATGGTAAATCAAACAATAACAAAATTTTACATATTTGAATAATTTTTTTAAAATAAGACGAATGGTCAAAGTTGATATTAAAAGTCAATGTGTGAATATTTTAAAATCGGAGGGAGTAAAACAAAACATGGGTAGATAATAATAAAAATATATCAACAAAAAATATAGAAATAAAAAATTGGAAAAAGCCACATGAATGTAAAATAGAGGAATGAAATAAAGCTGTTTGAAATATAGGAATAGAAGCACAAGAATAAAAAACTTTGTGGAATTTAAATAAATTTTTAGTTGCTCAACCACCCTCTCGTTCTAGTCCACCTACACGAAAAGCTCGATGAGACAAACTAATAAATAATTTTGAGAAACTTTAAGAATTTAAGGGAAGTTCCTTGATTTTTTAAAGATTAACCGTTCAAAAAATTTCAAAATTGCGATTGTAATGAAAGAGTTGTTGAGTAACTAATTTAATTTATGCGCTATGAATAATGATAATATAGCTTCTAAAAATTTAATTAAGTTCCACTAACTTTTTTGTTCCTATGTTTTTATTCTTGCATTATAAACATCTTAATATTTTCATTTATCTATTTTATATTCTTGTGGTTTTCCCATTTTTCCGTTCCTACATTTTTCTTGTTTCTATATTTTTTTTATTTTTACATTTTTCATTCCTCCATTCCTTTTTTTTTATTATTATCTACCATATTCTATTCCCAACTGATTTTTCTAATTTACGTGAGCCTGGAGCCTTGGATCGCTGATTTTTGTCTGGAGCAACAATCACAGTAGGATGGCGGACACTAGAATGGACGACGGAGGCGGCGACTGCTCGCCCGACTGCTGGAAGCCTGACTGCCGGCGATCCTGATCCGTCGATCCCATGTCTCACGGCGTAGATTTCCACCCGGGCCCATCTGTCATCGAGGGCCCGCTCGCTCGTCCGGGTCCGGCTGAGGATCGCCGGTTCCGATTTGATTACTGTGCGCTTGTGCGCTTATTAAGGTCCCAACGGGGCAAGAGGGATATGCTGTTTTATTCCCTACGTCATAAAATAAATATTGTTTTAGATTTTTAAACATTTACCATTGATCATTTGTTTTATTCAAAAAATTTATAAAAATATTATTTATTTTATTGTGAAATGATTATAAAAGTACTACTTTAAACTTAACTTATTTATTTTTGTATTTTCGTAAATTTTTTTAATAAAACGAATAATCAAAATCGATTTTAAAGAGTCAAAAATGTCATTTTGAGATGAAAGGAGTAGCTGCCAAGGATAGCTTGCAATCAGCTTTAGAACACCCTGAACAACGGTAGATGCGATTATTTGTACTTCTTTGGAAGCCGATTTATGTCTGGGATTTTCATTTGAAACACATTCCGGCCGGTGTACTAGGGATGAAGCACTATAGCAGTTCAAGTAACGGTTGACGTTTTCTTGTAAATCTATACGTGTCGATGTTTTTCCTGATGTAGAGTTGGTTTGCTAAAGTTTCTGAACTCCAACAAGCTGTGTCGTTGTATCTACTGCCCTGATTGTTATTTACTCTCTCTGGTTTTAAATTATTAATACCATTGATTTTTAACATCAACTTTAACTATTCATCTTATTAAAAAAATTATTCTAATATAAAAAATTATTAATCGTGATTTATATTTCATTAATGATAAAATTTTACATATTTAATAATTTTTTAATAAAATAAATGATCAAAGTTGATTTTAGAAGTCAACAGTGTCAATAATTTAAAACAGGAGGGAGTAGTTCACAATTCTCCATGGCTAATCCAGAGATCTGCATCAAGGGTAACAGCCAGGAGCAATATAGATTGTATCAGGTACTTGATAAGTACTGAAGCCGAGCCACTTCTTCCGATCTTGACTAATCGAGTAGATCAGCAGCCATACAATCATACTAAAAGTATATAAGCAAACCACCATTCAGACTAAAAAGAATTGAAGGGAATGGATGAAGCAACCATGCAGGCATGAACCATCACTTTCTGGTAATACAGCATAGATCAAACTACGTGCCATTACACGATCAGCTCTTTTGTCAGTTGGAGACTTGCACAGCTCGGTGGCATTAACAGTTGGCTGACGAACCTAAGCATCACAACATTTCACCATTATTTTACTGTAAAATTACCTGATTATTCTATGAAACTCTCATTTCTTTACAAGATAGACCAGAACAATGCTAAGGAGTGCAACTGCCAACATAAGGATCAGTAAGAGGCCCCCTTGCTGTTTATTACTGACTTCACGTCTTACAAGTTCCTGAAATGTCAGAGCAACAGAAATTATCTAGTAATGACTGTGAAAGATTTTGGAACTTAAAAGAACAATTCTTCCACAAAGGACCTTAATCAACCTATTAAAGATAACGGCTTGATGACTGTTTGGGTAAAGATGTGTGACAGTTTGGAAATCATTAGAACCTTCCTCAGGATAGTTTAACTTCATTTACACAAAATCAGCTGAAAATAATTCTTGCATTTGTTACTATATTCACAAGTTAGGTTTGAGGATGGGGGTCTCCTACAAAGAATGTATTCCCATTTTCTGATTGCATTCTTGAAAGTAAAATGCACTTGATTTCGCGCTGGAACTGAGACCCAAGTGCTTCAATGCATAGGAACAAGTGTGATAATTAATCTTCTGAAACCCATAACACGAATGACCATTGAACAAAACTACAGATACTTATGATTGTATCAGAACATGATATTCATGCTCAACGATAATGTTTAAATAATAGTATAGACTTATTGTTCAGTGTGTCAGCCTAATACTAGGTGTCAATACCCATTGAAAAAGCACATTACTCACCAATTCCTCTTGAAGCTTTCTATTTTGCTCAAGTGCAGAATG